>PITA01023121.1:0-28837 GCA_004023965.1 Spilogale gracilis
TTTTTTTTTAAAGATTTTATTTATTTATTTGACAGAGAGAAACACAGCCAGAGAGGGAACACAAGCAGAGGGACTGAGAGAGGGAGAAGCAGGCTTCCCGCTGAGCAGGGAGCCCGATGTGGGGCTCGATCCCGGGTCTCCGGGATCATGACCTGAGCCGAAGGCAGTCGCTTAACCAACTGAGCCACCCAGGCGCCCCAATAAAATATTTTTAAAAAAATATTCTCGGGGCACCTGGCTGGCTCAGTGGGTTAAAGCCTCTGCCTTCGGCTCAGGTCATGATCTCAGGGTCCTAGGATCGAGGCCCACGGCTGGCTCTCTGCTCAGCAGGGAGCCTGCTTCCTCCTCTCTCTCTCTCTGCCTGCCTCACTGCCTACTTGTGGTCTCTCTTTCTGTCAAATAAATAAATAAAATCTTTAAAAAAAATTCTCAAACATAATAGGACAATTAAGGACTCACATATTTTTTAGTTGAACACATGCTACATTTATCAACATGTGAATTTACTTTTCACAACCCATGAGGCAGATAACGCTATTAGCACCATTTTTTTAAAAAAAGATTTTGTTTATTTATTTTACAGAGAGGAACACAAGCAGGGGGAGGGAGAGAGGGAGAAGCAGGCCTCCCGCCGAGCAGGGAGCCCTATGTGGGACTCGATCCTAGGTCTCCGGGATCATGACCTGAGCCGAAGGCAGTCGCTTAACCAACTGAGCCACCCAGGCGCCCCTATTAGCATCATTTTATGGGAAAGTGGGAGCACAGCCTGGGTGACAGCTTGCCCGGGGGCATATACTTGGTGAGTGGGAGAGTGGAAGTGGAGTGCAGGCAGCTTGCCCCCAGGCTCTGGGCTCCTACCCCATCTCCATCCTCCCTGTACTTCAGAGGCCAGGGCCTTAAGGATGTGCATCTCTTCAGCCTTCCAGGAGGGCACTGCAACCTCTTGAGGGCCCTGCTTGGTAAAAAGCAGCCCACTGACATTACAAATGGGGAAGGGAAGGCCTTCAGAAGAGAGTGACTTGCTCAGAACCAAGGCGAGGGTGCACTTGGTAGCTGATGCTCATTTGGCACCCAAGTCAAACCCTTTGAATGTCTAGGAACAGAATTACCCTTAGATACAAGCCAAGGGATTGCCTTTTCCCTCCAAGGAGGGCCAAAACCCTTAGGGACTGGTGAACATGGTAGTTTTGGTCCAGACTTTTTCTGGGCTTCCGTCTGACCTGACAGTGGGCTCTTGATGGCTGTGGGCGTCTGCTCTTGAGATCTCGCAGCCCGAAGCCGGGCCTAGCCCTCTGTGAAAGTCAAACGCTTTGGCCTTGTGCAAGGAGCTGCGTACTGAGTTCCAGAAGCACAAGGACTGCTGGGTCAAGGGTTCTGGAAGGGTGGGGTGGAAATTGCCCCACTGTTTTCTTGCCCCTGGCCTAATGGCTCAGACCATTTTTAGATGTCAGGAAGTATAACAATATGGTACATTTATCTTTGTGAATAATGGATGAGCCCCAGGAAGGTGCTGTACTTTTCCTGGTGAATTATTTACCAGGAGCCTCTAATTTGAGGGCTCTCCATTATAAATGGCCTGAATCTGGTATATAGAGAGCCCCTCCCCCTCTAGAACCTCCTCCAGGTCTCCTGCGCACAGGCCAGCTGTAACCTTTCACCAGTAGCCCTGTGGCCCAAGCCAGGGACTGAGTTTGGAGTCCGTGAGGCTGCTGGCAGAGAGGGGGAGGACGTGGAGACCCAGGGACAGATCTGCCCGGAGAACTTGGGCTGAATATGAGGCTGGGCCCTGCTCTTCATGTATGAGGAGCCCCATGCATGCCTACTTGTATGTGCATTTGTCTGCTATGAGTCTTTGTTTTTCTTGCCCCTTTTCCTGGGTCTCCATGACTCTGTCTCTCCGTGTGTCTCTGCCCATGTCTCTCTACCTGTTCACCTCTTACCTTCTCTTCTCGCAGGGCCTGGGTCTCTCTCTCTTCTTTCTGCCTGTGTCCCTTTCTCTCTCAGCACATCTCCCTCTGTCTCTCTGTCAGCTGTAGCTGTTAGTCTCCCTCTGTCAGTCTGTCTGTCTCTCTCCAGCTCCTTTCATCTCATCTCCCTGTCTCTCTCCATCAGTGTCTACTCCCTGCCCCCTTCCCCCTCGGCCCTCCAACCCGCCTCCCTCTCTTACTCCTTCTCCCCCACTTCTACTCCCTCCTCTCTCCCTCTGTGACTTTAGAGTCCGTAAGAAGCACCTCCTAGAATGGACAACCAGTTCCAGACTTAAGTGAAGCCAGATAGATTATGGTGCCTTCCAGACCCTGACTCAAAGATTGACAGAGTAGGCATGAAATAAACTTTAGGTCTTTGTCATTTTTTTTGCTGTTCAATTCAGTTCTTGCATCAGCCACTCTTAGGGGCTTTTTAAATCTTTTTTTTCCCCTCCAACTATTTGTGTGTGCTTTATGTTTTATAATGTTTTCTCCCCAAAGTCAGTGATCCTTAGGCTTGAAGCATCTGGTGATGAGTTGCAAGTTTTGGCTGCTTTTAAAAATAACTTACAAGGAATTGTTTCTCTTATTCATCTGTTTGTATTTTTTTCATCTGTTATTGATTTGAGGATTGAAATATTCACGTTGCCATCTTTAGCCAGAATGGTTTCTCTGAACAGCTGATTTAAAAAAAAAAACTCTTTTTTTTTGCTTCTTTTCCTTAAAAAATAAAGGAGCAAATCACTAGTAGTGATTTGCAGTTAAGAGATTAAATGAAAGAATAAAATTGCCCTGTTAGAAAATTTATATTTTAAGCAAGGAAATGAGGTTTATAAGGAGTCTGGGAAATATCTGTGGTTTGATGTGGCTCAGCAGCTGGCCTGCCTTCCGCGTCCCCCTCTGCCCATGGCTCCCCCTCGCCTTGTCACACTGGGCCAAACCCCATTACATCTGAGTACTGTTTGAGCAGTGTGTTCATGGCTGTAGGATTTGGTCTCCACCACAACATAGTCTCCTCCTCCAATATTTACAGCCATGCATGCTAACAGAGGTGGCTAAGAGAACTTTTGATGGTGGGAGCAGATCTGTCTTCACAAGGAGACAGTAGGCACTGTGGACAGCCCTGCCCCCACACCTGTCCCCAGCAGCCTGGAGCCCAGGCTGGTTGGTTTGTCCAAGTCTCCTCTCTCAGTCTGGATCTTTTGTGTCCCAGGTTGAGGCCTAAAGCCGGCAGCATCCCTTTCTAAGATTCTTCCCTCCCTGGAGAGAAGGGTTGGTTTCCCAAAACAGCTGTTGGTCAGACAGGTGGAGAAGGAAAGGAAAGAAAAGAAGGCTGAGGGAGAGGGGCACTTTGCCGATGGTGTCCGCCTCTGACTCCTGGGCCCAGCTTTGTGTCCTGGCCCCAAGGGGACAACCAGGCCTCAGTGCGTGTTGTCCCACGGGTCTCCTGCAGGCCACCCAGGGGCACATTCATTTCCGGCACATGTGTTAGGCATCCCTGCGTATCACTGGCTGTGTGGCAAATGCAGTCTGCTGCCACAAGCCCTGAGTGGCTCGTGCTTTCCACATCACACATAGCAAAGTGATTTCCTCACATTCCCCACTCTTGTCTGCTCCGGGAAGTGGTTTGCAGAGCGCTTTTAAATATAAGAGTCTGAGATCGACTCCTTCTCTTATCCCTTTGAAACCAGCTGAAGTCCAGCCTCTTCAGTGACTTTCTGGGTTTACAGGGGAAAAAGGGAGGGAGGCAGAAGCAGGGGTCTGTGAGTGTTCCACCTGACTCCAAGGATACCCAGCTGGCAGAGTGGGACCACGTGCGCTGATAGAGGCCAGGGTCCTGGGAGGGCACATGGAGAGAAGGGTGCAGGCTTAGAGACCAGTCTTTAAACTGTGGACAGCTATGTTCGGTCATTTACCTGTTTAAAAGAAATCCACTTGCATCTTCCCTCCCTAGACCTAGGAGCACGTTTGGCTCCTGGGAGAACAGCAGGAGGTAGGAGATGGCCACAGGGAAGGATCTTCAAAACATGGTGCTAAATGGAGCAAAGTAAGAAGCAGACGGACTGAAAACTTGCAAGACCACTCACAGAAGTTAAAAGTACCCGCCCTGGAACCGGCAGTCAGATTTTCCCAGGGCACATGCTGCGAGAAGGATTTACATTAAACACGATAGGATTGGGGGAGGGTGTGGATCAAAGAGAATAAGTGAAAGGAGAGAAGCAGCCTCTGTGACATCATGGAAAGAACACAGGCAGACACAGACAGACACTGGGGCAGGACAGATCAGGGGTACTTGCAGACCCTGCCATTTACTGGGACAGCCTTGACTCCACTTTGCTCCTCGGGAAAATGAGGCTGACCCTGTGTCAGGGGTTCTTTAGGTTAGAAATAATATCCCTGTGTGTGGGGCCGGCAAGAAGCCGGCAGGCAGAGGGGCGAAGGCAGTGCCATCTAATGGAGCTTTTTGTGGGGGCAGAATGGTTTTATATCTGCACTGTTCAATATGGTGGCCTCAAGCTAGGTGTAGTTCCTGAGCACTTGAAATGTGCCCAATGTTAAGGAGGAAGATTAATTTTCAATTTTGTTTCATTTTAATTCAGTTACATTTCAGGAGCTCCATGTGGCTAGTGGTGCCCATATTGGACAGAGACGAGCAGGTCTAAGGGACAGTTCAGTTTCTTTACGGGCCAGGGACGATTTTCTTTTTTTTAAGATTTTATTTATTTATTTGAGAGAAGGTGCCACAAGCAGGGGGAGCTGCTGAGGAAGAAGCAGACTGAGCGGGGAACACCCTCTCCCCATTCTAGGACCCTGGGATCAGGACCTGAGCCAAAGGCAGATGCTTAACAGACTGAGCCACCCAGGCACCCCAGGATTTTCTTCATTGAAGTACAGGCTGCCCCATCTAAAGGACAGGGAGTCGTGTCCTCCCTTCCGTAGGGAATTCGGGGTGAACTGCTGTGGCCACTCTGGTTAGGTCTGAGACCTGTGCTCACTCACTGCCTTATCAGCCTCCCAGAGAGGAGGCAGAGATGAATAAAAAGAGCTCAGGAAGCAAGAGTCTCACAGAGTTTTCTGAGCCTGCCTTGAAAATAAATAAACTAAAGCTCGGTCTCCCCAGCTGCAAGGTGGTGGTCCCCAGGCTGTCATTTAGTTTGCTCTCTTCCTCCCCAGGAAAGACCATAGGATGCACCCCAGGTTCACGTGGGGCCATTCTCACTGTGGTCCCCGGAGCCCTCACCTTTGTACCTGGGAGTCTAATGACTGATTGTGGAGCCTGCAGCCAGAGGCTGGGCTCTCTGTCCCCTCTGGAGCCCTGAGTGCTGACTGAGCACCCCTGAGGTCTTCCTGGGACTGAGCCCTGGCTCATTTCTTAGTGCCCCGGTCCAGCAGCCCTGTTCCCTTGCTCGCAGTGTATATTATTTCCACACGCTTCTGACCAGTGTTTTCGGGAGACAGCTGGCTGCTGTTTTCCTCTGTCCTTGGGACTGAGAATAGGTCTGTCCCCCAGCACAGAGGGTGGAAAGAGGTCCTGGTTCTTTCTGGCAGTTCTGTTCCAGCAACTGCCTCCCCACCCCGCCCCGGCCCCATTCACCAAGCCTTTGGACTCCCCAGGGATTACCTTATCCAAGGACATTTTAAAGATTTTATTTATTTGACAGCAAGAGAAATCACAAGTAGGCAGAGAAAGAGGGGGAAGCAGGCTCCCCGCAGAGCAGAGAGCCCGATGTGGGCCTTGATCCCAGGACCCTGGCATGACCTGAGTCGAAGGCAGAGGCCTAACCCTCTGAGCCACCCAGGTGCCCCTCCAAGGACGTTTGAATCGGGGGTCCATGGTTCCCTAGCCCTTCTGGTTTTTGGTTTTTTTTTTTTTTTTTTTTTACTTCCCTGAAAAATATGCAGACTTTTGTGGGTGTGTACCTATGTGTATTTCATTTGAATATTGCTGACTCCCCTAAGAGTGCAAAAAAGAATCACTAAAGTTGGTTCCAGGGCTGCTGTTTTCCAGGGGAGGAAACAGAGACCCAGAGAAGGAAATTAAGTTGGCCAAGATTGGATAAAGATAGCCCTAGGACAAGATTTCAGGTCAGACAGACTCTTCGGTGACTTCATTCCCCCATAAGTGCTAGTAGGGTTTTTACGGTGCCCTGGTGCTCTGAGGGGCACAGCCACACCCTCTTGGGCACAAACGGCTGCCCTCTTCTCAGGCTTGCAGCCTAGCTTGGGGGTGCAGCTCTCAGTCACGGCACAGATGGGACTGTCAGGGGTGTCACAGGCAGTGAGCTCTCAGTGCAAGTGTGTGCCCAAGGCAGAGGCGAGATCTGGTGAGGCAGGATGTGAGCTCAGCCTTTGGGAGTGGGAGCAGCTTATCAGAAAGTGATGCTGGGTCCCTGTTTGCAACCCCAGATACCTCCGACCTGAATATCTGCCATTTACAGCATTGCCCTTAATCCTCCTGGGCTCTGCCCGGCCTTTACCTGAGGGCTTTGGGGGCTGGGGTCGGGGAGGGGACTCTGGGGACTGAGCCCTTTGTTTCTGTAGCCACCTTTGAGGCTCTTCCGCAGCTAATCCAGTGCTGGGTCTTGGGGACCATCCCGTTATATCCTCTCGTTTCTTTAAGTTTATAGATAATAAATCTGCCTGGAAAGGAGTAGGGATTGGCTCCGGTCACGCTGCTTGTGAGCAGTTGTGTGGACACTAGAACCCAGGTCTCCCCCTGCCATGTTCCTTCGGCCTGACCACCACCTCACATGGCTGGGTGTTTAATTCATTGCTGCTTTCTTGAAGACATCACAGCCATTTAAGGGTTACCAAGGTTGAGAGACTGGTCCCAGCCATGGCAGAAGACAGGCCGATTCCAGAGACCCGCAGTGTGGTGGCTGGCTGGGGAGCATTTTAAGCCTCATTTGCCTGCGTATTTGTCCTTCAGGCTTGGATGCCACTTGAATGCTGGACTTGCTCCTGCCCTCAGAGGTTGATCTTCCCCCTTGGGGGGCCTCCCAGGAGCAGGCAGGACAGGTTTGAGTTGTGGTTTGCATCTAAGGTAGACGAGTTGGCCTGCTGGGTTTTGTTTCTGCCCTAATCTCTGGTGATTTTGTTCTGTTCCTCCAATTCGGATGTGGGAGCCTCTCCAGACATTTGCAGCTAGATTACAGGATGTGGAAAATGACTCTGGCTTTGCTCCTTCCTGAGGGGCTCCCGTCCATGAACCTGGGGCCTTTCGTAGATCCTGGATAGACAGGGGGTAGAAACTTTGTGCTCCACCTCTGGGTCTCACAGTTTGCTGTGGTCGATTTTCAGTGACCCCCTGAGTTCTCACGTTTTGGACTTACCATCAGAGTCCAGCTTGTTGGTGCTAAAACCGCGTGTAGTATCTTGCTGGTATATCCTGGTGGCAGAGAGGGACGTTCCAGTTCCCAGATGCATGGATATCATTGGGGCATCTGTGTTTCTGCTGACCTGGGTGCAGGTGAGGGCTGGGCTAGCTGAGCTTGCTGTTCATCCATTTGACTTATTCCTGCAGCAGTTGACATTCGTTCCTCAACAAAATGACAAATGTGTATGAGCTGTGGACCTTTGGAGGGGTTCAGGGGCAGGAGAAAGTTATGCCAGTCGAATCGCAGTAGGGTAAGGGTTTGAGTACAGTATGTTGTACTCCCTTCCTTGGGGAAGATGTGTGATGCAGGGACCCTGGTACCCCTGGGGCCTCTTGCTTGGTGTCTTTAGAGTTTCTGGATGGGGGGAACTTGTGAGGAGGGCTGTCCTCGTGTGGGGGAGGGGGCCTGGGGCTGTTGTGCTTCCTGGATCACATGAGCCTCTTGGGTTGAGGGCTGCCTCTCCTGGCCTGTGTCCTGATGCTGGTGCCCAGACAGGGCACAGGGTGTTGGCAGACCTGTCCCTCGGGGGCCTGCATGCCTTGGTGGGACCCCTCTCAGCCTGGGCTCTGGCGGCCACCTGGGAGTCAGGATGTCCCACACGGGGACCCAGGCTCTAGAGCCAGAGACTGAGTCTTAGTTGCAGAGGAGTTAGCCACTTCTGTGTGGCTGGTTGGCCTCAGCAGTGATCAGTCCTGTGGTCACACACTGCTGTGCGAACGGCTCCTGTTGGGGCCGGCTGGCCAGCGTCTTGATAGCTCAGCCTGGTCTTGAGGCATGCATCTGAAAGATGACATTTTTCTTTAGTAAAAAGGAGAGAACACAGATAGAATCAGCTCGTCGGGTTTGGCAGGTTCTGGGGGGCTGCACAGGTCCTAGGGTGTTTTTCCTCCAGCAAGAGGACCAGCCCCCTCACCGCCCCCCGTCCCCGGCCATGAGATGGGTAGTTAAGTGGCCCAGATGGATGCTTGGACCAAAGTAGCTAAAATTACTTCAGAGCAGAAAAACTTCCTGCTGCTCTCTGCTCTCCATAAAATCATGTTTACACATGTGTGTGTGCACACATGCACACGTAGACACACATGGGTCTGCTGGGCCCAGAGCCCAGAGAGCAGCAAGGAGGGCGGGCAGCGGACCAGCCGCTTGTGGGGGTTGGGAGCAGAGTTGGTCTGCTGCCCACACAGCCCTGCTCAGGGGGCTGGGGCCAAGACACAGGCAGAGTGTCTGCTTATAGATGGCTGTTGGGGGAGCGAGGAAATGGCTCAGAAAATGTCCTTATTGGGTATTTGCAGCTCCAGCTTTGTTGGGGTTGGTGCCTGGTATGGGGGCAGCTGGCTCTGCCTGCCTGTTGTTGTGGGGGAACTGCTTGAAACCTCTGTGTTCCCAGGGCTGCCCCAGATTCTCCCTGTCCTCCATGCCGTGGGGGGGCTCTGTCCATGCGAACCCACTCCATTGCGGCAAGGGCAAGGGTGCAGAGAAGCCAGGCCAGCCTCTTGTTCTGGCAGGGTCTGCGTGTAGGAGGCACGATGCACCGTATGATTAGACTGTGAATGAGGGGGCGGCTTGGGGAAGCCCAGGACCAGTGTGCCACCAGAGAAGGCCGTCCCCAGACCACAGCCCTGGGACATCCTCAAGTCAGCAGTGGTGCAGGGATAGGAATGTGCTGGTGACTGCATCCCCTTGGGGTAGGTACCACCTCAGTGCCCAAAAGCCTTCAACCTCTATCATTGCTGCCCTCCATGTCTTGTTGTTGGGACCAGCCGAAGCCTCCAAAGGATTCCTCACTGCCCAGCCCCTCCTTTCCTGGAGTCTGGGATTTCTGCCGGGGACTCCTCCATCTGCCTCTGAGCCTTCTGCCTGTTTCTCTCCCCCTGCCCCCCTGTAAGCAACACAACAGACTGAGCTCTCTTGCAAGCCCTGCGCCCCGGGCATGCCTCTAGTCTCCTTCTCAGCAAATGTGGGGGCCATAGCCCTGGGCCAGCAGCCCTGAGCAGGGGCTGGGGGCTTGGAGAAGGCCTGGTGGCTGTTCTCCCTGCCTTTTATAACATCTAAAGTCTGCCCCATCCAGGCACTAACCAGGACCTGCTGTGAGCTGACGTCAGGACAGAGGGCCCCCGCAGGGCCGGCTTTGATGTTTCCCAGGCCCTGTTGTGGGGGTGCAGGAAGCTCTGAGTGACAGTCTGGGAATGCAGCATCTCTCACCACACAGCTACAGAGCAGCACTTGGCCTAGGAGGGGATGTCGGAGGCTGAGCTGGGGTCCCTCTGAGTCATGCCATCTCTTCTTTCAGCTCAGATTTCTGTGGCCAGTGGTCTGCGGTTCCTGCAAGCCCATGGCCCCTTTCCCTGTGTCCCCTACCCCCACCTGATCATTCCCCTCAGATTTCTCGGTTGCAGAGGCTCCTCCCTGTCCTGAGTCTCTGGAGGGGGAGCTTCCTAATGTTCTTAAAATGAGAGTCCTTGGGCAGGACAGGTGACAGTGGAGATAGGAACAGTAGCCGCCATTCACTGGATCAGCGTTCACACAAGTTTCTGTGTTTGTGACTCATGACAAGCTCATGAGAGAGGCTGAGGGAGCATCTGCATGCCTTGCCCAAGGTCAAACATCAGGCATGAGCGGCAGGAGTGGAACCCGACCTGTCTGATTCTACACGCCTAACTAAGGTTCCTCTGCATAGGTGAGACTCCGGGCTCCCTGGGTCTGGAGAAGCTGAGCGGGAAATGGGGCGGTTCACCTACACTTTGACGGCAGGTGATCTCTCTTTGGCCTTTCACAAGCATCCTGGAGTTCAGGGTCGAGGGCCCCGAGAATTCAGTGAGTCACATGTGCAGAGGCCCACTGGGGCATCAATCTGAGTCGGCCCATGAGCCTCATGAGAGGTGGTTGGGCAGTGTGCCAGACGCCTCCACGTTCTCCAGCTCTTGCCCCACACTTCCTTAAGGTTACCTCAGTCAGCCACTGAGCTGAGGGCCTTTGTGTGTCTGGCACTGTCTGTAGGAGGTGTGTCTGCCTCTTTCCCTGGCTGCGGGGACTGAGCACCATGGTGGGACCAGCCATTTCCAGGTTGGTTTTGAGTTCATGGGTGGAGCTGGGAAGAGCACAGGGCTAGGAGTTGGCTTCCTTGGGTCATGGTCAAATGGGCTGTTGGATTTTGGGCAAATCCCTTTATTTTCCCAGGACCTCGGTTTACCTGTCTGTTCTACAGAGGGGTTGTACTAAGTTGGCCCGTGGGGGCAGGGTCCCATTACTGTGCAGTGATTGTGAGTGGCGTGTTTGCAATGTCAGGGTGACTGGGGGTGTGCTTCACAGCGCCCCGAGGACAGGTTTGTTAACTTACAGATTGGGTGGGATAGCCCAACATCGAAGGCAATGGTCCCACCCAGAGAGCAGTGCCCCATTGAGAAGAAATGGAGGTGGCTCTGGGCCTCTTCTGGCTCCATGACTGTCTTGCGGGCTAGCACCTCTGAGAATGTTGGAAGACGGACCGTCACCAAGGGCAGCCCCTTATCTGGACCTCACTGCGAGAGCCTGGACTTGTCTTGCTGCTGACTTTATGGGGAGACTGGCTCTTAGGCCCTAAAGAACCAAACTGCACTGTTGAGGACTTGGAACAGTCGTGATTAGCCTTCATCGGTTTGGGAGGGGATGGCAGGACCACCCCTTAGCTTCCTCTTGCCCTTACCAGGCCCAGTTTGGTCAGATGGAGAACCTGCTTCTTCACAGAGCAGCCCCAGGAGGCCTATTTCTTCTTCCCAGAGGGGCTGCACGTCCTTCTCTGTGTTGTCACCCACTCCTGGCAGGCGGGCTGGAGTTCCTGCCCCAGCGGCTCCGGGCCTCTGCAGGGCACCCACGTGGGCCCGGAACAAAGCCTGGTGTGTTACTTCTGCTGTCACCATGCCACCTGCCCAGCCCTGCCCTCCGCCTCCTCAACCCATCTGCCGCTCAATACAGGTTTCTCATTCTCCCTTTGTTCCTACTGGCTATGGTTCCAGCCCTGGTTGCAGGGCACCCCCCTTCTCTGCGGGTGTCCCTCCGGCCCCAGCCGGAGCCTAACTATTGTGGTGCAGAAGGGGGAATGCTCACCTCTCAAAAGCCGGCCTTGGCCAGACATGTTCTTAGAGGGCAGGATGCGGGGGCGGCTCTGGCCCGCCTTTGGCAGTAGCCCCAGATCTAGAGAATATTGGCTTCTCCTGTGATGGGGTGGGTTTCCCCAGAGAAGTCCCTGGGGGACGCTGGGCTGCAGGGCATCTGTGGGTGGAATTCAAAGCCAGCTCTGATGCTGGACCCTCAGCAGGGCTGTGAGTGTGAGTAATCCTCCCAAGATGCCCTGTGGAGCCTGACCTAACTGCTAACGTCCTGGTTTCTGAAGATTGAGCCGGGAAGGCCGCCTGCTAATGTCCCCCCTGCTCCTCAGCCCAGCCTCGGACCTGCAGGTCTGAAACTTCCTTCAGGGAGCCTCCCCAGTGTCGCAGTCCCCCCACCCCTCCCCTTGGAACTCCCTCTCTTTTCTGTGCACTGCCTGCCCGCACTGTTCACTGGGCACGAGCCTTGCTGTGTCCTGTGTGATTGCCCCGTGCCCCCTGCCGACTGGTGTGTGCTGTCTCTTTGTGTCCTGCAGGGCACCCAGCACAGTGTAAATTTCTCAGTGGACCCTTGGCAGTTGTGGTGTCCGGATCCTTTTCTCCTGCACTTCCCCGACACTGCCTGTGTGCAGAGCCCCTTTCCTTCTCCTGTACACAGGGTGATGGGTGACCTGTGCGAGGACGGTGGCTGTAGCTCTTCCTGACGGTCCCTCTCCCGTGTCCCCATCTGCAGGTGCCCGGGCAGCCATTGTCTTCATCAAGGAGCCGTCCTCCCAGGATGCACTGCAGGGGCGCCGCGCACTGCTCCGCTGTGAGGTTGAGGCCCCAGGCCCTGTACACGTGTACTGGCTGCTGGACGGGGCCCCTGTCCGGGACACTGAGAGGCGTTTCGCCCAGGGCAGCAGCCTGAGCTTTGCCGCTGTGGACCGGCTGCAGGACTCGGGAGCCTTTCAGTGCGTGGCGCGGGATAATGCCACGGGAGAGGAGGCCCACAGTGCTAACGCCTCCTTCAACATCAAATGTGAGAGCCGGGGGCCTATGGTCGCTCCCTGTTAGTCCTCAGTTACTGAGACCTGTGGGACCCCTCCTTTCCCTCAGCTTCTCCCATTTCCAGCTGAATGCACTTGTGGTCCTTTCTTTCTGTGGGGGTGGGAGGGATGAGAAATTTTGGTTTTTTCCAAAAGATTTTTTTCCCCTTCTAGTCAAGGACCCTTGACCTGCTGGATGCTTTAGCAGATGGCAAGGGCAGCGGGGCAGCATGGCCAGGCGTCAGGGTTGACCTGCCACAGATGGAATGGACACCCCCCTCCCCGCCCACTGTGTGTAGCCCTGGCCTCAGCTGTGCAGGTCTTCCCCGCACTGTCTCTTGGCTCAGAGCCTGCAGGCTGAGTCCTTTGCCGCTTTTCCTTCCTCTCCGTCCTCCCTCTGTCCCTTGCTCTTGCTGTGCTCTGCTCCTCACTCTGCAACCATGGCCTCTGCTGCAGGGATTGAGGCCGGTCCTGTGGTCCTGAAGCATCCAGCCTCAGAAGCTGAGATCCAGCCACAGACCCAGGTCACACTGCGCTGTCACATTGATGGGCACCCTCGGTAAGGAGCTGACTTGGAGGTGGGAATGGAGAGGGTTAGTCTAGACAAGTAGGGGTAGCTCCCTGAAATCTGGACTCTACTCAGAGGCGCCTTGCTTCATTCTGTAACCACGCCACCCAGAGGCTGCTCCATGCTAGCCCCTCAGTGACCCGAGGGGGGGCAGCCTTGTGCTGCAGAGTGATCCTGGATTCTGGGAGCTGAGAGTTGTAGCAACTCAACCTGATGATGCCCCTGATTTGTTGTGTGTCCCTGTGCAAGTCACTTCCCCTTCCAGGGCTCACTTTCTCCATTTGTAAACTGAGGGGTCTAGGCCTGATCCTCTAATTCTGTATCTTGTTCTTGTCCATTGGCCACCTGAGTACCCCGTGCCTCCCTGCTGCTATCCCCTTGACCTTGCAGGCCTACCTACCAGTGGTTCCGAGATGGGAGCCCCCTCTCCGATGGCCAGAGCAATCACACGGTCAGCAGCAAGGAGCGAAACCTGACTCTCCGGCCGGCCAGTCCTGAGCACAGTGGCCTCTACTCCTGCTGTGCCCAGAACGCCTTTGGCCAGACCTGCAGCAGCCAGAACTTCAGCTTGAGCATTGCTGGTGAGCCTGGGGTGGGGATGGAGAAAGTGCAGCAGGGATGGGAGGGGCCTTCCCACTCTGTCTGCTCACATACTTGTGCTTCTCCCTCTCCAGATGAGAGCTTTGCCAGGGTGGTGCTGGCACCTCAGGACACTGTGGTGGCAAGGAATGAGGACGCCATGTTCCACTGTCAGTTCTCAGCCCAGCCACCCCCGAGCCTGCAGTGGGTCTTTGAAGATGAGACTCCCATCACTAACCGCAGCCGGTAAGACATCTGGCAAGGAGCCTTCAAGTATGGTGGTGGTACGGTGGTACGGTGGTACGGGTTGTGTACTGCCCAGGTGCATTCTCTAAAAGCATGGGATTAGCACTGCAGACATCCTAGAGCTGTACATGTATTACTTCAAGTTTCCAGCAGGTGGCAGTAGAACATCTTGCTGTTAAGGAAGGGCATCTTTTTCCAGTTCACACAAAGGCACTGCATGAGCCAGCGGTGGGCTCTGTTCTCTCCACACTCCCCTCCTGCCTATATGGGTCTTCTGGGATGGGGAGGAGAGACTCAGTTTGGAGGGACACAGAGGACCTGGTGACCGCAGTCTGGATGGGAAGGCCCTGGGTGGTTAGGTTACCTTACACACATTGCGTACACACGCTCACACTTTTTGGGAGGAAGAAAACACTTGGAGAGGATTCTGGGTGGTGCCAGCTCCTTTATCTGGACTTTTGTCCTTCCCCGGGGCGTATGAGAGCAGAGAGCACATTGGTGGTGCCAGGCATGGCCTTGATCCTTGGGGGTGTGGCTCTCTAAGCTAGGGGCTTGGATCCCACCCAGTTTCAGTCCTGAAGATATCATCTGTAGTTCACCTGGTGTGGCCAAGGGGCCTCTGGCTGCTGGCCATAACCCTGTGGGAAAGTGGCCCTCTATCTCCACAGTGGCATGCTGTTGATGGCTCACTGACTCTCACTGATGCCGTGGCTGTCCCCACCGCCCTAAAAGCTGAGTCTCCTGTAGGTGGAACACATCTGCACGTGCTCGTGAATGAGTGTGCGCGTGTGCACACACATACATTAACGTGGCATGTGGGCTTCCTTCTCTCTCCTGTTCCTGGCTGATTCCTTCCTGTACCTCCGACCTCTGCAACATGGGGTTCCATCTCCTTCCCTTCCAGAAGGGGGCATGTGGGCCACTTCTTCCACATATAGCACTCTCTCCTCTTCACAGTCCCCCACACCTGCGCAGAGCCACTGTGTTTGCCAACGGGTCCCTGCTGCTGACCCAGGTCCGGCCACGCAATGCAGGGGTCTACCGCTGTGTAGGCCATGGGCAGAGGGGCCCTCCTGTCGTCCTTGAGGCCACGCTTTACCTGGCAGGTGGGTCCCTGGGTCTGGGGTGCTGAAGCGGGGGCTGCCTTCAACACTGTGGGCACGTGGAGCGTTAGGGTTTTGATTCCACTCAGAAAGCAGCTCAGAGGGCAGAGAGAGGAAGAGGATGCAGGGGGCAGGAAGAGAAGAGGTGGTGTCCCCGGGGTCTGTGGTACTAAGAGCCAGAGCTTGCCATAGAAGAGCATGAGGTACCCTGAGACCCAAGGTAATTGGGCTGTTTGCCTCCCACTCCTCTCCCTGCAGAGATTGAAGACATGCTACCATTTGAGCCACGGGTGTTCACGGCTGGCCACGAGGAGCGTGTGGCCTGCTTGCCCCCCCAGGGTCTGCCGGAGCCCCACGTGTGGTGGGAGCATGCGGGCATCCGGCTGCCCACCCATGGCAGAGTCTTCCAGGAGGGCCATGACCTGGTGTTTGCTGGAACTGCTGAGAGTGATGCTGGTGTCTACACTTGCCACGCAGCCAACCTGGCTGGTCAGCGGCGACAGGATGTCGACATCACTGTGGCCAGTGAGCACCTTTGCCCTGTGGGATGAGGCGAGGTTGGAGGGGAGCCCGGGTCCTACGACGAGGCCTTGGTCTCTGGGGGCCTAGTGCAGAGACTTCCCGGGTGCTCACCTGAGGCCCTCTCAGCTCTGCGTCCTAAATGCTTGGGATTCAGTCAGCTGCTGGGAGGTGGCGTTGGGTTGGATCGTGAAGAGCTAGGCACAGAAGTTGGGGTGACAGCTCACATGGAAAAATGGTCCTTTGACTGCCGAGCATGGGCAAGGGACTGGGATTCTAGAGACCTGGGTCTGGGGTGCCAACCCTGTGCATGGAGGGATGAGGTGTGGCAGGCCACCTGCTTTGCCAGGGCTCAGTCTCTTCATCCATAAAATGGAGCTCATGACCACTACCGAACCCATCTGGGAGGTCAGCTGGTGGCTGGCCATTCCCTGGTGGCCTTATGCAGATGTCTCAAGGTTGACAGGATGTATCTGCTGGGGTGTTTCCGGTGTCTCCCCCACTCCACAGCTGCTGCAGTGGGCCCAGGGTCTCCTCACCGAGGAGTGGAAGCTGCAAGCCTTCTCGAGCCATCCGCTCAGCAGTGCCCAGTGTGACTTCCACTGGGTTCTGTTGTTGGGCCAGGCCAGTCACAGGCCACCCAGAGTCTAGGCAGAAGAGAAGTAGATTGTCTTTTTTTTTTTTTTTAAGATTTTTATTTATTTATTTGACAGAGAGAGGGTACACAAGCAAGGGGAGTGGGAAAGATAGAAGCAGACTTTCATGGAGCAGGGAGCCCGATGTGGGGCTCTATCCCGGGAATCTGGGATCATGACCTGAGCCCAAGGCAGACGCTTAATGACTGAGCCACTCAGGCGCCCCAGTCTCTTGATGGAGAAAGTGGCAGCAACACCATGCAAAGGAACAAGGGATGGGAGAACTGTTTATAACCATTTTTGCAAACAATCTGCTACCTCAAATCAAACAGGAAGTCCTTTAGGGTTTTGGGGCGGAGAGTAACATTCTCAAAACATTACTCTCCTCTGTTCTGAGAAGACCAGGATGTTAGGAGCAGGAGTCAAGACAGGGGGCCCAGTTAGCAGATGACTGTAATTATCTGGGGCAGGTGTTGGAGGGCCTGGAACAGAGCAATAGCAGTGGAGGTGAGAGAAGTGGTCAAATTCAGGATTTGGGGGAACTCAAGGAGATGGGGTTTGTGTAGAATGGGTGTGATGGGAGGGGCTGTAGAAGGGGAAGTCAAGGCTCGGTTTTGGCCTCTGCTGTTGGCTCTATAGGGATGGTATTTACTGAGATGGGAAAAACCGGGATGAGCAGGTGCCAAGGGAACTCACTCATTCTCTTTTGTACGTATAAAGCTCAAGAAGCCTGTTGGATACCCAGTTGGAGATGCTGGTGGGCAGTTGGGTTTGCAAGCGTGAAGTTCATGGTGGGGAGGTCAGGGGTCACACTGTGGGTTGGGGAATCATGCACTCATATGGCACTGAAAGCCACGGACTGGCAGAGATCATTCAGGGAGCGAGGATGGCTAAACCAGAGCAGGGATCTGAGGACCGAGCCTTGGAGCGTATCAATGTAATAAAAAGACAAGTGTTTTGGGGACACGTGGACTGGGAATTTGAACCCTGTGTATCAGGTATTAGCACATAACCATTACTACTTTAAATCTCTGTCTTCTCAGCTGTAAAATGGATATAGGAATACATAAGTATGAGGTTTATTGTGACAGTTAACTAAGATCATGTTCCAAAGGTTGTCTTCACTAAGGGGTCGTTGTTGCACTTTTCAGTGGAGCAGACAGGGGCTTCTGAACTTGGTCGAGTGTGGGGTTTGAATTTTGAGGGATGGGATTCTTTGGTTTTGCAGACATGTTCCTCGGTCTTCTGTTTCCTCCCTGTCTCTCTAGCTGTGCCCACGTGGCTGAGGAAGCCCCAGGACAGCCAACTGGAGGAGGGCAAGCCAGGCTACTTGCATTGCCTGACCCAGGGCACACCCAAACCCACAGTCATCTGGTATAGAAACCAGATGCTCATCTCGGAGGTGAGAATGAGGCTGGCTCCTGGTGGAGGGGGCCAGGATCCCCTTCCAGGACTCTCCTCTGGGATCAACTCCCTAGCCCTCCTTCCCCCGAAGACACTGGTGGGGCCGAGACCTCCCACAGTCCTGTAACGTGTGCCACAGGACTCGCGGTTCGAAGTCTCCAAGAACGGGACCTTGCGTATCAACAGTGTGGAGGTGTACGATGGCACGTGGTACCGCTGTGTGAGCAGCACGCCAGCCGGCAGCATCGAGGCTCAAGCCCGTGTCCAAGTGCTAGGTGAGTGCCTGAGCGTGGGGAGAGGAAAGGGGAAGGAGCAGCAGGGGACCCAGATCTTCAGGCCTGCCCCAGCCCATCAAGCTGCCTTGCTTCTTCCTCTTGCCACTCACCCACCCTCTGCTGAAACAGAAAAGCTCAAGTTCACACCGCCACCCCGGCCGCAGCAATGCATGGAGTTTGACAAGGAGGCCACGGTGCCCTGCTCAGCCACAGGCCGAGAAAAGCCCACTATTAAGTGGGTTCGGGCAGGTGGGTACCCTAGGGGCATGCAGTGGGGGAGGTAGTGTAGTCTGCTGGTCAGATATATGCACACCTGAGGACTAGCTGAGGGCCCAGCACATGCCGGGAACTGTGGGAAAGACAAGAAATGTGGGGTCGACTTATAGTCCAGGTAGGAAGGAAGGAGCCAGACACCAGGGAGGTCTGGTTATGGCATTACACGTCATGGACGATGATTGAGGCCGCAGGTGACTGGCTTGGTCCACACGGTGCTGTGAATTCCTCCCTCTCCCTTTGAAATAGTCATCCTAGACAGAAAGGTAATGTGGGCTCCTTTAGAAAGTTTGTGGGGCAGGGAGTGCCTGGCGGGCTCAGTCAATAGAGCACGTGACTCTTGATCTCAGGGTTGTGAGTTTGAAGGGGGTAGAGTCGACTTAAAAATCAAATTTTCAGGGGCAGCTGGGTAGCTTGGTTCACTGGATGTCCAGTTCTTGGTTTTGGCTCATGTCATGATCTTGGGGTTGTGCGATCGGGCTCTGAGCTGGGTGTGGCGCCTGCTTGGGATTCTCTCTGTCCCTCTCTGCCTCATGCGCACTTGCATGCATACTCTTTCACTCTCTTAAAGAAAAAAGAAAGAAAAGAAAAGGGGGAAAAACACCCAACTTTAAAAATAAGAAATTTTGGGGGGGCGGAATGCATAATCCACTATCCATCATTTTTGGGTGTGTGCCCCCTTCTTTTTCTATGTCTATCTTTCTGTTTGCACATAGCAGTTCTATTGAACATGTAATTTTCACTTATTAAACTTACATGAGTAAGTCATGTTAACTATACAAAAAGATACAACTTATTATCTAATTTTATATCCTTTTTTATTTCCACATGCTTTTATACATAAACATTGGTTTTGATGATTGTAACAATACTCCTGATGATTGGAGTCACTGTAATTTATTTAAATATTCCCTAAATGTTGGAGATTTGGGTTGTTAACCATCCTCCCTTTCTGCCTTTCTCGCTCTTTTTTTATTGCTGCAATAAACATCTTTAAGCCAAAGTTTTTTCTGGATTTGGGTTTATTTCCTTTGGGAAAGATTCCCAGAAGTGGAAGAATTATGTATGGAAGGGTATGCACATTTTTGCAACCCTTGCCGTAGGTCGCCAAGTTGTCTGTCAAGGGGCTAGACTAGCTTTTGCTTTTCTATGAGTCGTATGAGCGAGAGGGTAGGACTGCAGGTTTCGGGGAAGAAGTGGGCTTTCTCTGCTCAGGTGCTCGGGGTCAGCTTTCTTTCAGAGCTGGGACTCCACAAACGGATCTGAAGCCTGGACGGCTAAGAACAGGAAAGGATTCTAGGAGTGAGAAGTGACAGGCAGTGAGGATGAGGTCAAGGCGAAGTCGGGGCCGCATCGAAAGTCCAGTTTTGTAGAAGGGAGATGCTGTATAGGGCAGCAGAAAGAAGTGAGACTGAAATTGGAAAAGAAGCAATTAACGGGGGCTTCCCACTGCCTGGTTCAGGCATTAGGACTTTGTGAGTCATCAGGAGCAACGAATGACACGTTTTGAGTAGAGGTGGGTGACTGACCACCCCTGTGACTCGGGTCAAGCCTGTAATTTCCCTTTGTTGCCGCCACAGATGGGAGCAGCCTCCCTGAGTGGGTGACGGACAATGCTGGAACTCTGCACTTCTCCAGGGTGACACGTGATGACGCTGGCAACTACACTTGCATTGCCTCCAATGGGGTACAGGGCCAGATCCGTGCCCACGTCCAGCTCACCGTGGCAGGTGCGACCGTGGCAGGGCCCCTGGATGGGGGCGGGAGCCCACTGCCCGCCAGCCCCACGGCTCACTGCTCCTTGGCCCATGTTGGGTTCTTCCCATCCAGTTTTCATCACCTTCAAGGTGGAGCCAGAGCGCACGACCGTGTACCAGGGCCACACGGCTCTGCTGCGGTGTGAGGCCCAGGGAGACCCCCAGCCGCTCATTCAGTGGAAGGGCAAAGACCGCATCCTGGATCCCACCAAGCTAGGACCTAGGTAGGGCGTCTCCTTCCCCAGCCCATCGCACCTCTCCTGCAGCCGGTCTTGCCAGGGGCTGGTGAAGTGGGCAGTGCTGTGGCTTCTCTCCTGGCAGGATGCACATCTTCCAGAATGGCTCTCTGGTGATCCACGACGTGGCCCCCGAGGACTCAGGCCGCTACACCTGCATCGCAGGCAATAGCTGTAGTATCAAGCACACGGAGGCACCCCTCTATGTTGTGGGTATGTGCTGGGGAGTGGTATCCTGCATAGGAAGTGCTGGGGCCAGACTTCTTTCTCATCATTGTTTTCGTCGGCCCCCTGTATATGGAAGACGCTGCAATCCTTTTTAGCGATGGGGGCTGGGATTCAGCTGGGTCCCCTCCCCTCCACATTCCTTGCCAGGCTGTTGCTGATTGAACATTCCATAGCCTGGCTGGAGTGGTTGGTTCTCTTGTCCTAATCCCAGGTCTCCTGCAGTGGCTGCATGTATCTCTGGGGGCCGCAGGGAGGGGAGCATGCTAGGGTGCTGCAGGGAATGGTTCCTGTGCCCTGGAGGCCCAGAGGGGAGGATGCATCTGGTAAAAGGCTCTGCTGAGAGCCAGGGACTCAGGGTTCAGGTCTGACCTCCCCTGCTCACCAGCTCTGTGCCCTTGGAGGTGTTATTTCCTCTTCAGGGGCTTGATTCTACACCTATAAGATGAGAGTGGTTTCAATGAGAAATTCTTAAACTTGTGGTTTAGCAGCACAACTGTTTTTCTAGACAAAATATTTTGTGGAACTTTGAATGGATAATAGTGAAGTGATAAGGCCTCTTCGTTGAAGCATTAGGTGTGGGTGGGAGTTGGGGGTCCTACAGGGTCTCCCCAGCCCATGGTTTCCTTGATGATTCCCGACTCCTCTTTCACCTTGGGACCCTCGGCCATTGAGAGCTCCTAGTCTAGAAGATCCTTTCACAAATACGTCCCAGAAGAGCTTGCTCGGTGTGTCAGGCGGTGTCTGAGACCCTAAAGCAGGAATTCCCAAATGCTGCTCTTTCAGGGCCTGCTTCGATACCCAGTCACTCAGGAAGCTTGTTAGCGATAGTGTGGGTTTGTGTTAGTGTCCTGACAGGTGTGTTTTTTATGTGTGTCCCTAGTCTCAACATTCCAGATATACACCAGCTTGGGAATCACTGGCCTCAGGTCCTTCAAAACTCTCTGTGACCTCAGTGGGGCCCGAGGACCCACCCCTTGTTAAAGCCAGGGACAGTGGTGACCCGTCCTGGTTCTCTGGTTTGGTCAGGCCATCGGGTGTCCGGGAGGTTGTCATCTCTGTAGGATGGGGAGGGGCTGGTAGCAAAGGAGGGCCAGGTTGGCTTCACTGGGCCCTGCCCGCACCCTTCTGTGTGTCTCTCAGACAAGCCAGTGCTGGAGGAGTCCGAGGGCCCGGGCAGCCCTCCCCCCTACAAGATGATCCAGACCATCGGGCTGTCTGTGGGTGCTGCCGTCGCCTACATCATTGCCGTGCTGGGCCTTATGTTCTACTGCAAGAAGCGCTGCAAGGCCAAGCGCCTGCAGAAGCAGCCTGAAGGCGAGGAGCCAGAGATGGAGTGTCTCAATGGTGAGGGGCGGGCGTTGTGGAGGCAGGGGTGGTGTGCAGGCGCCGAGCGCCCCCGGCGGCCACAGAGAGAGCTGTGTCGCTGGGTAGCCAGCGCTCTAGCAGAGCTGCCCCAACCCCAGCTGCAAGCCTGGAGCTGGCCCATTCCCAGGCCTTGGGGGCTAAGCAGCCTGGCTCATGACCTCATTGGAGCCTCGGGGCCAGCTTCTGTGTTGCCTGGCCTGCTCCTCCCTGTACCACTAAACCACAGGCACAATTAATACATGCATTCCTGTTTCTGTGGCACACCTGTCTCCGCCCATTCAGTTCCCCTCCAGGGGCATTCTGTTGGTTTGCCTGCTCCTACCCTTCCCTCAGAGGCATTGCTGGGCTGCCCTACCCATTTAGGCATTCGGGAGCAGGCCTTGGGTCTCCTTCATAATCCTTGTGATTCCCCTTTGTGCCTGATTAGGGCTTTGCACAGTGGAGGCCCCACAAAAGCAAAGCCCCTTATAATGATGCAGTGTCCAGGGGCCGGTGGGCTAGATGTGGCTTGTGCACCTGGTTCCATTTCAGAGGTGGTAGTCAGCTGCGTCCGTCAGTGCTTGTACTCTAAGGGACGCCTCTGTCCCCTGCCCCTTCAGTTCGCCAGTTGGACTGGCTTTTTTTGTGTGGAACACTGTGATTGGACCCACTTGATGGAAGTAGAGGTTTGAGGGAGAGAAGTGAGGTCCCCATGGTGCCCACAGCATATGATCTCCTGTTGCTGACTCCCCTACCATGACTCTCCTTCCCAGGTGGGCCTTTGCAGAACGGGCAGCCCTCTTCGGAGATCCAAGAGGAAGTGGCCCTGACCAGCTTGGGCTCTGGCCCTGCGGCCACCAGCAAACGCCACAGCACGAGTGATAAGATGCATTTCCCAAGGACCAGCCTGCAGCCCATCACCACACTGGGTACGCTGCCATGGCTACAGCCGTCACGGCTTAATGACAGGCCTGTCTGGAGGCTAGGTTAGGGCTGGGGGCTCCAAAGTCCCTAAAACCCAGAACCTGGGATCTGGGGGCAGGAAGCAGAGGGGAGATAAGTCCAGTGTGTCCCTGCACCTGTACACGGCTCACTTCCCCGGCTTAGTCACTCCTGTGCTTTATTTACTTGGTGTTTCCTTCAGATGGGCTGCCTTTAAAAACAGAACAAAACAAAATTAATGCAAGTTAATGTTCTAGGAAAAAATGTGAGAAATTATGGATTTGGAGTAAACTTTTTTTTGAGTATACATTAAAACATTTAACTATTAGCATGTTTATCGAGAGCCCCCTAAAATTTTTACACCAGCCATCCTTTGGAAAATGCTGGATATTAATTCTACCCCTTTGTTTCACTGTTGGAGACCATGAAGTCTAGGGTGGGGTGGGGAGTGGTTTGCTCAGGGTCACCCCGCAGGTGGGTGGGTCAGTTTGGGTGGGGTGCAGTCCAGGCTGGTGGGGTGCAGCAGAGACTCCCCTCTGTGACAGAGAGAGGCAAGGCACCGTCCCACGGTGGGAGGAGCTTCCCTGCTGGGGTGAGGGCAGCTGGCTGACCCAGCCCTGTACCCACAGGGAAAAGTGAGTTTGGGGAGGTGTTCCTGGCAAAGGCGCAGGGCTTGGAAGAGGGGGTGGCAGAGACCCTGGTGCTTGTGAAGAGCCTCCAGAGCCGAGACGAGCAGCAGCAGCTGGAGTTCCGGAGGGAGTTTGAGATGTTCGGGAAGCTAAACCATGCCAACGTGGTGCGGCTCTTGGGCCTGTGCCGGGAAGCTGAGCCCCACTACATGGTGCTGGAGTACGTGGACCTGGTATGCTGGGGGGGCCCTGCTGGCAGGTGCGGGTGGGATGTGCACCACGGGGGCCTCGTCTTATGTTGTCTGAGCTTGCCGGGAGACGCTTGCCCCCTAGGGACACTCAGCCTGTCCCCACTAGCTCTCTGACACCCACCGTTTCTTGACTGGTGCTCCCTTCTCCTTGTCTGCTGGCCCCTCATGTCCGGGGACTGGTCCCCAGTTCTTCCCAGCTTCTCCCTCTGCTCACCACACAAGGCATCCCAGGTCTCCTTCCTTGACTCGGGTTTTCTTTGATTTGTCATTTCTCCTTCTCTGCTGGGCTCATCACCCCTTGAGAATAAACTTAGCAGACCCGGCTTTGCTTCTTGGAAATCCTTCCTGGCATCCTGTCCCCTGTGGGGCACCAGATTTAGCCCCGTCATCAGCCTTCTCTTTCCACCTCAGCTGTCATGCCAGGAGCTGCCCCTTACTTGGAACTGCCCAACGCATCTAGGCCTTACTCCCTTGCTCCTCAAGCTGCTGCTTGTTACATCCCCCGACTCGGCAGGAGGGAGGAGGAACAGTCCTCCTCCTTGCTACTGGCAAGCGTTTATGAGTAATTTATGTATATTTCTGCTGCTGCTGCTCCCTCAGTATATTTCTTAGATAATAAACCCCCAGATGACAGGGGTCTCCTCTCAGGGGTCTGTGAGGGTTAGGAGCTATGTTTTCCACTTGACTCCCTGAGGGCAGGCGTCTCGTCACCTGCTTGTCTGGGGCTCCTCGGAGGATAGGAATAGCAGTCCTATTGTCTTTCTGACTGAGACAGCTTCTAGAAGCCATCTCATGTATTTTTTAAATTCCCACTGAACTTCCCCCAAGGGAGGGGGGCTGGCTGGGGTGGGAGCCAGTGGTTCTCACCTGTCCTGGTGAGCACTCTGGGAGTCCCTGCTTGATTTGATGCTTTGGAGGTAACAAGTGGCCTCTGACCTAATCAAGATGCGTGAATTTTCCCCCAGGGAGACCTCAAACAGTTCCTGAGGATTTCCCAGAGCAAGGATGAAAAATTGAAGTCACAGCCCCTCAGCACCAAGCAGAAGGTGAGGACAGGTGGGAGAGGTCCTTAAGGGGGGGCCGGGATCGAGGGCAGTCATCATGATAGAGGTGCTCGCTGATGGAATGTTCCCTGCAGACCAGGCAGGACTCTACATATATGCTATTTCAACCATCACGATAGTGCTGTGAAACAGAGGTCATTAGCCCCATTTTGCAGATAAAGAAACTAAGGTTTCATGAGGATAGGAGACTTGTCCCAGATCACGTAGCCCCGAGATGCCTTTGTGTTGCCGTGGTGGCTTCGTTTGGAAGGGCTACTCTTCACCCTTGCTGCTGGAGCAGGACGTCGGCCTCCCGCAGTGAGTGCTGAGCTCGGGGGCAGTGAGCCGCCCAAGTGTGGAGGGATGGGCAGGGCAGGGTGTGGCCCTGAGAGTGTTTCGTCAGCTTCTGAGTGTAGAAGACTCTTCTGTGAAAGGGCTCCTCATGTTTTACCCACTGTGGTTTTCACACTCTCACTCTCACTTGGGCTATGGGCCGCCAAGCCTTTCCTTCCGGTTCTCCTTCTGCCTTTGGGGCCCAGATGCCCCCCCGCCGGAGGCCCCACAGTGGAGCAGACCTGGTCGAAACAACAAGGAAGGGAGAGCTTGTCTACTACGCTCTGCACACTGCAGACGATACCTTCTGTGGCCCAGATCTTCCTGCCACAGCCTCCTTCCCTCCTTTCTGAAATGGGTCCGTCTCCTTCTCTGGGACTGGGCATCCTGCTCCCAAGCTGACAGCAGAATCACCTCAGAGACCAGTCACAGCTCAGGGCCCGTACACAGTGACAGCTAGGGCCCTCCCTCCAAGGTTCCTTGCCTTGTAGGCCGACCCAACTAACCGATTCTGGGGGCAGGGCAGACAGGCATGGCTGGTCGATAAGTCAAGCAGATGGGACCTTGGTCACCCCTGGTCTCTCTGGGGAGGTCGCTCTGTACCCCTCAGACTTCCTCATAGTTATAGGTGAATTTACTGAGGCCCACCCAGGACAGGTGACCTGGCTCCCATGTGGCCCACAGCTGGCCTGCGGACACCAGGCCCGCCTCCATCTCCATGAGGCGGCAGCAACTATCTGCAATAGCTGTAGGTGGAAAGCCGAGGGACAGGATGTGCTCCTCCCCCTAAGGAGGACATCAGGACCCCAGAGTTCACAAATCAGGACATGCGAGGAGCCAGTGAGTCTCTCCTGAACCAGTCACGGCCCCTAGTGGGGTTGCAGAACGAAAACTGCCAGGCATCCTTAGGGCATTTAGGATCTAGTTGGGGAGCCTGGGAAAGTGAATATGGTGTGTGCCTTACAGACTTCAGGGACGACATGGAAAGTGAGTCAGAGACAGAAGTTAAGAGACATCCAAGACCTCCACGTCCTTAAGGTAGACTGATGGTGTGGTTAACAAAGGTTTCCTGGTTGAAAAAGCAATTTGAGTTCAGTTCTCATGGAGAGGAAGTAGTTGAATGGCAGGAAGGGGATGGCTTCAGGAAAGAGAGGAGTCAGGTAGTTTTCTTTGGGACAGGGTCGTAGGCAGGCAGAACAGGAAGTCAGTTACCTGTCACATGACCTGAAGGACTCTCTTTGGCTGAAAGTCATTACCACCTGTGCTAAAGATGTGTCCTCCATTTTTCTCCCCTAGCATCTTAAATCTGATGGGGGAGCTTTAATAAGTTGGGTTCTGCACAGTCTTAGAATAATACTCAGCATCAGAGGGGAAGTGGGGCTTGCGTGAAATAAAAAATGCAGGTTCCTAGACTGAGGGCATAGGAACATCTAAGGGTGGGGTCTGAGGACCTGCATTTTTCAAACACGCCCTCCAGCTGATTTTTTCATTTATTTATTTGTTTGAGAGAGAGAGAAAACACAAGCAGGGGGAGCAGCAGAGGGAAAGGAAGGAAGCAGCCTCCCCATTGAGCAAGGAGCCCGATATGGGGCTCGATCCCAGGACACCAGGATCATGACCTGAGCTAAAGGCAGACGCTTAACTGACTGAGCCACCCAGGTGCCCCTAAAGTGACACTTTCAAAATACTGTATTTGATGCCTTGGATATCTTCTATCTTATTTTTTTTAACCCACTAAGTTGATTTTGAGACCCGTGTGGATCTTGAGCAGTAACTTGAAAAATACTGCTTTTTGGGGGTTTCCAAGAAAATGAAACTTAGTAGGAAAATACACTAAAATCGTAGATACTTTCTAATACTAATAATTTTTTTTTTAAGATTTTATTTATTTATTTGACAGAGAGAGATCACAAGTAGGCAGAGAGGCAGGCAGAGAGAGAGGAGGAAACAGGCTCCCTGCCAAGCAGAGAGCCTGACGTGGGCCTCGATCCCAGGACCCTGAGATCATGACCTGAGCTGAAGGCAGAGGCTTTAACCCACTGAGCCACCCAGGCGCCCATCTTACACTAATAATCTAGCGAGCTATTACATCACTTTATAGTCCTAGGATTCTAGAGAAATGGAAGGAGGAGTTTGTTTGTAAGGGGAGGTGGGATGGTAGGCGCGGTGCCCCCTGGTCGGGTGGAATTGGAACGAGAGTGCCTAGCTGGAGAGTGACTAGCTGCCATGGGTGGGCCAGAAGCCCCAGGAGAATTTCAAACAGCAGCAGGATAGCGTGGGAAATCAGACACGGGCCCTGGATTTTGGCATAATTAGAGGTAATGCATGTTTTCGACTAGCTGGTGAAATGATGGAGATTTTGAAGTCCGGGAGCTATAACCTGTGACTCGTCTGTGGGTCCCAGCAAGCTAAGGACAGGACAAGGAGCAGGGTCAGCTTAGCACGCCTCGAGGACAGCGGTGTGTGTGCTCAGATGCCGTAGCGTGAGAGCAGCTACAGTGTCACGGGTCAGCCACAACGTGGGCAAGCCCCGAGACTGGCGTGGTGGAAGGGAAGAGGGGGGAGGTCTGGCCTTACCCAAAGCGCAGGCCTTTGCAACGGTATTTGAAAACGAATCCTGTGGCCGTCTGAGGATATATTGCCCAGTAATAAGGAAACACTCAGTTGGCCGGGGTCTAACAGAATTCCCTTTTACCGTCTGCACTTAGCCAGTGTTTCCAGAAGCACTGGAGTTCGTCACCACGTCAGTTCTGCTCTCTTCTGTTTCCCTTGACTAGCAGCAGACTGTTGAGCTAGTGAGCCAGGACAGAGCGAGCAGGCTGAGGGGAATGGCAGGTCCAGTGAGGGCACACTGCGGAAGGTCTTGTCCCTTATGATACCCTGGCAAGGCTGGGCAATACCCTGCAGCTTTAAAGCCTGAAGCAGAGGCCATCTGTTGATGACATGACCACTTCCATGGTCATCTGGCCCTTTGACCACTAGTGGCACTTGGGGCATTCTGAAGATGGCAGTCTGGGAGCAATTTGGGGAGTGTGGTAGCCTCTACTTTCCTGTGGAGACACAGTGGGGGGCTCTGCACTCAGCGGGGAGTCCGTCTTCCTGGTGGACCTGTTGACCTGACCTCTTTTTTAACTCTCATCACCGAAAGCTGTCTGGAGATTTTGTGCCTTTGATTTAGATAAGAAAAGTACACCAAGAAGATGAGATCCTTTTCCGACTTTTCAATGGTGTCCTTTGTTCGGCAGCTTGGCCTGTGCGGTGCTGGCCAGTATGTTGGTTACTTAGATAGGTCCTGTGTGGTGGCCTGGATCAGCCGTAAAACAATAGTTTAAAAAAGGGGCACCACATGGGGCTCTCTGCTCAGCGGGGAACCTGCTTCCCCCTCCTTCTCTGCCTGCCTCTCTGCCTATTTGTGATATCTCTCTCTCTCTGTCAAATAAATAAATAAATAAAATCAAAAAAAAAAAAGAAAAAAATAGTTTAAAAAGAGTCACACACTCAGGTCGCCTGGGTGGCTCAGTCGTTAAGCATCTGCCTTCAGCTCAGGTCATGATCCCGGAGTCCTGGGATTGAGCCCCGCATTGGGCTCCCTGCTTGGCAGGAAGCCTTCTTCTCCCTCTCACTCCCCCTGCTTGTGTTCCCTCTCTAGCTGTGTGTCTCTCTGTCAAATAAATAAAATCTTAAGAAGAAAAAAATGTCACATGCTATACCAACTGAACCAGCCAGGTGCCCCTATATTCAGGTTTTTGAGGAACCTCCATACTATTTTCCAGAATGACTATACCAGTTTACATTCCTGTCCACAGTGCATGAGAGTTCCTTTATCTCCACACTCTTGCCAATGTTTGTCATGTCTTGTCTTGACACCAGCCATCCTGACTGGTGTGAGGTGATATCTCACTGTGGTTTTGATTTGCATTTCTCTGATGATGAGTGATGTTGAGCACCTTCTCATGTGTCTATTGGCTATTTGGATGTAGACCATTATTTTTTTTAAAAACTTTTAAAACTGAGACCCAG
>PITA01023122.1:0-28837 GCA_004023965.1 Spilogale gracilis
TTTTTTTTTTTTAAAGATTTTATTTATTTGACAGAGAGAAACACAGCCAGAGAGAGAACACAAGCAGGGGGGGTGAGAGAGGGAGAAGCAGGCTTCCCGCCGAGCAGGAAGCCCGATGTGGGGCTCGATCCCGGGTCTCCGGGATCATGACCTGAGCCGAAGGCAGTGGCTTAACCAACTGAGCCACCCAGGCGCCGCCAAAAAATGGAAAATTTTTCTGTTACAGTAGTAACAAAGGTGTCACATGCCTTTGAGTAAACTTACCCTGGCAGAAACCTCAGTTAACCTGAGTCACGAAGACATACTGATGTCTCTGAATAGGAAGACCAAATTTTCCTCCAACCACTGCATAGGTCCGATCTGATCCCAGTGATATTGACAGTGGGACCATGAAAGCTGGAAACATAAATCAGCAATAGCCCCAAAAGCAACTGGAGGAGATGACACAGCTCAGAGACATTGCAGGTCCAGGTCACTACAGTGAAGCCAGGACATGAATTTTTTGATTCCCAGCGCACAGAAAAGTTATGTTGATACTACAGTGTTGTCTGTTGATGTGTGTTATATCTAAAAAGTGTTCATACCTTAATTAAAAAAATATGCTAACCATTTATCTGAGCTTTCAGTGACTCTTAATCACCATGACAAATACAATGGAAAACTTTGAAATCTTGAGAGAATTACCAAATTTGATACAAAGTAGCAGACCCCATTGAAAAATGTCACTGATACACTTGCTTGATGCAAGGGCCACAAAAAAAAATTAAAAAATAATCAATCACATTATCTGTGAAGCACAATAAAGCAAAGTATGCACATGTTAGATATTCACCCTATAAGAGTTAAGTGGAAAAAATGAATACTCAGTAATACAAGTCAGACTTTTCAATTCAAAAGGACAAAAAGGAGGAAAAAGGAAAAAAACACATGGGAAAATAGCACAGAAATAGCAATTAAGTGTCAATGGTCTAAATACACCAATTAAAAGGCAGAAATTGTAAGAGGGGACACAAAGGCAGGACCCTACTATTTACTGCTTATATGTAACCCACTTTAAATATCAAGACACACACAGTTTAAAGTAAAAGGATGATAACTCAGATATCCCATTAACTGATGAGTGCATGTTCATACAGTGGAATATAACTCCAGTAAAAAGTACTGACACATACTACACCATGGATGGACCTCGAAAGCATTATGGAAAGTGAAAGTAGTCACAAAAAGATAAATATTATATGATGCCATTTATATGAAATGTCCAGAAGCACAAAGTGGATTAGTGATTACCTAGGTCTGGGAAGAACGGAGGGTTTCTGTTAATGGACACATGTGGTAATGAATTGCACAACTGAATTGCACAAGTGAATGTGGTAATGATTGCACAACTCTAGGAACATACTAAAAACCATGGACTTGTACCCTTCAAATGGTTGAATTTTATGGTATGTGAACTATATCCCAATAAGGTAGTTTTTTAAAGAAAGTAAAAGGATGGAAAAAGTTTTATATACTCTAACAGTAATTAAGAATATTATCACTGGTAAAGAAGATCATTTCCCAGTGACAGGGCATAAAATCCTATATAGAAAAAGAAATTTATAATCAAGAGGTTTCAACATAATTGATAGAACAAGTAAATAGAAAAAAATCAGTTAAGGATATTCAAGATGTGAACAACCAAACTGGCTAACTGACGTTTCTATAACACTCCCAACAACATCAGGTACACATGGAACATTTACCACATTGAGGACCAGAAATCAAGTCTCAGTAAATTTTAAAGGATTCAAATAATGTATTTTCTTTTGCCACAACAGAATCAGAAATCAGTAATGGAGATACCTGGAAAGCCCCCAAATTTTTGCAAACTAAATTGCATATTTCTTTTTGAGTCAAAGACTAGTATTTTGAACTAAAAGAAAATGAAAATTGGAATACCAAAATTTGTGGGATACAGCAAAAGCAGTGCTAAGAGGGAAATTTATAGCACCAAAATACTTACATGAGAACAGAAAAACGGTCCCAAATTAGTGACCTAAGATTTCACCCTAAACAACTAGGAAAAAAGCAGGAGTCTGTGAAATAGACAACTTACAATACAGAAAATTAAGGCCATATAAAACCAGAGCTTTTGGAGGAGCTTTAAAAAAAAATTGATGTATCTCTGCACAGATCTAATCAGGATTAATAAAGAAATGATGACTCTGTAAGATTAGCAGAAATGGGAGCTATCAGTATAGGTCCTAAGATATTAAGAATATATAATGAAGGTTAAACAACTTTTTGCCAATAAATGTAATAATGCAGGTGAAATTGAAAGACATACTTGAAAGACATACACTTCTAAAACATTCAACAAAATTTGTAACTTAAAAACATCCTCTCAAAGAAAACTATAGGCCCAAATGGCTTCAGTGGTAAATTCTACCAAATGCTTAAGGAAGATATAATTGACTCTTGAGTAACACGGGGGTTAGGACACCATGCCCCCATGCAGTTGAAGATCTGTGTATAAGTTACCTATTAATTGCCTAATGACTGGAAACCTTACTGAAAACATAAACAGCTAACACATATTTTGTGTGTGTGTGTATGTATATATATGTATATATATATATACACATATTAGACACTGTATTCTTACAATAAAGTAAATGAAAATACTAAAATCATCAAAAAAAAAATCCAAGTATAAGTGGACCAATTCAGGTCAAACCCATGTCGTATAAGAGTCAGCTGTAATGCCAGTTCTATACAAACTCATAAAAAGTGAAGGTGATGAATCTCAGTAGTTGAAGAAAAAACATTTGACAAAATACAACATTCATTGGGGCACCTGGGTGGCTCAGTCATTGGGAGTCTGCCTTCGGCCGAGGTCATGATCCCAGAGTCCCAGAACTGAGCTCTACATCGGCTCCCTGCTCAGCGGGAAGCCTGCTTCTCCCTCTCACTGCCCCTGCTTGTATTCCCTCTCTAGCTGTGTTTCTGTCAAATAAACTCCTAAAAGAAAAAAATATATAATATTCATCCATGATAAAACCTCTCAGGGAACTTCCTCAGTCTGATCAAGACTGCATACTGAAAATATCTACAGTTACCATCATACTTAGAAGGCATTTAGTCTTTCCACGATTAAGATCAGGAACAAGGCAAGGATATCTGCTCTCACCATTCCTATTCAGCATAACAGTAGGCCCTTGCATATATAATAAGGCAAGTTTAAAGAAGGCATACAGACTGAAAAGGAAGAAATAAAACTGTCTCTACTTAAATATGATTTTCTCTACAGAAAGATCAAAATCTAAAAACATAGTGGAACTAATAAGATTAGCAAGGTTATATAATAATATAAAAATCCTATTTATTTCTATATACTAGCAACAAGCAATGAGAAGTAAAAATTTTCTAAAGCACTATAACATTAAATACTTAAGGTGGTGCCTGACTGGCTCAGTGAGGAAGCATCCAGCTCTTGATCTCAATTCAGGTCTTGATCTCAGGGCTATGAGATTCAAGCCCCATAATGGAACACAGAACAACACAACTTAGGGATAAGTTCTGACAAAAGGTGCACAAAACTCATATCCTGAGATCTGCACAACACTGGTGAAGGAAAACTGAAAATGGAAAAATTCCCATGTTCATGAATTGGATGACATTTTCAAGACGTCCAATTTCCTCCACTTGGTCTATAAATTCAATCCAATTCCTGACAAAATCTCAGAAGAATTATTTGTTCAGGTTAACAAACTGGTTTCAAAATGTAGATGAAAATGCAAAGGAACTACAGGAATTAAAACAATTTTGAAAAAGTTGGAAGACCCACACTATCTGATTTCAGGACTTAACTATGAAGCTATGGTAATCAAGACAATGTATTGGTGAAAGGACAGACATACAGATTCAAAGAATAAAATCCAGAAACAGACCACATACCCATGGTCAACTGATTGTCAGCAAAGGTGCAAAAGTAATTTAGTTGTTCAACAGATGGTGCTGAACATCTCGATAACCATGTACAAATAGTGAACTTGCACTCATACTCTGCACCACATATAAAAATGAATCAAAATGGACTGTGGACCTAACCGTAAAACTTATGAAACTTCTAGGAGAAACCATAGGGGAACCAAATCTTTGTGAACATGGTTTACACACAGACTTTTTAGGTAACAGAATCAAAAGCACAATCCATAAAAAAGACTGCTAAATCAGACTTCATTAAGAATTTCTGCACTTTAAAAGATAGAAAAAACAAAACTGTAAACTAGGGGAAAAGTTTACAAACCTCTTATGTGATAAAGGATTTATTTCTGCAACATATAAAGCATTATCGAAGCTCAAAAGGAAAACTAACCAAATTTAAAACTAGGCAAGATTTGAACACACTTCATCCATTACATGCCTACATGCCTACTAGGATGGCTAAAACCAAAAAATGACAGTAACAAATTCTGGCATTGATGTGGAGCACTGGGAACTTTTAAGTATTCCTGGTGAGAATGCAAAATGGTACAGCATAGCTCTAACACCTGGAAAATAGTTTGGCATTTTCTTATACACATGCCCTACAATATAACCAGTAATTTCACTTCTAGGTGTTCACCCACGGTTCATACAAAAACATGTACACGGATGTTTAAAACTGTTCCTAATTGTCTGAAAGTAGGAAACAACCCAGATGTCCTGTGGCTGGCTAACGGTTAAGCAAACCTTAGTACACCCGGATAATGGTCAGCTACTTTGCCGTAAAGGGGAACAAAGTACTGATACACGTAGCAAGACAGATGAACCTCAGATGCATTGGTACTTAAGTGAAACACTGGATTTGGTAGGCCACTTACTATAGGGTTTCATTTCTATGAAATTCTAGAAAAGGCAAACTCTAGAGACAGGGGACATCATCACAGCTTACCGGCCGGGGGGTGGGGAGGTACCTTAACTAGATGTGGGAATTTTGAGGAACGAAGAAACTGTTCTTTATTGTGGTAGTTATATGGCTGTGTTTGTCAAAACATGCACCAGTGTACACTTATCAGGGTGAATTTTACTGTATGTAAACCTCTAAAAAATGACATTTTGTGCAAAAAAAAGTTAAGAGTAAACATCTAGTGGCTTTCAGTCTTGCCTATTCACCACCTGGAAAGGTCTCAAAAAAAAAAATACACAGAATTGGGAGTTTCTCCAATAAATAGCAAAATTAGACTGCTGAAACAGTTGTCATCATGACTTAATAGATGATGGCTGAGATCAGAAGTACCTTGGGTCTAGAACCAATCTGTAATAGCCTAACATTTACACTACCATGAAGGAAGAATTCTAAAATACCACACAAGTAATTAACATGATCATTAGTGACACTACTCAGGGCAGTTTCAGCATATTGGTACAGTCTGTCGAGTATCGTAACACTGCTTGTATTAAGCATCTGGGAGGAAATAACATGAATAGGGGATTAAACGATGATAGACACAGAATACTGCAGCTAAAGAGATGTGCATACACACGGACTGAACAGATATTCCAAATAACACATAAAATACGCCATTTCAGTTTAAGTAGGCTCCATACCCCACATAGAACTAAATGTGGCACTTGAACTCACGACCCAGAGATAAGGATCTAAGCTGAGATCAAGAGTCGGAGGCTTATCCAACTGAGCTACCCCAGGCACCACTGCCATTTCAAAAAAAATTTTTTTAAACTTCACTTAATAGACAATCAATATTACATTTCTAGTGAGCATATTCGTAGATAGATAGTAGAGGCTATATGGTAGCCGGATTTGTTCGGTCAATGAAAAATAACAGTAGGAGTCCCAGGAACTGGGTGAGGATAAGAAGTCTCAGCATTCTGTATGGATTATTTTGGGGGAACAAGAATTTATTTGTGTTTTAAATATGTACATGTTGTGTAAATAACATTTTTGTGTAAGATACTGTGTATTGTATATAGATTATATGTAATATAACACGTAAGTGTACAATATATGTAAATATGGTATAAATGCTGTCTATTAAAGCTATACACTATTTCATATAAGTATAATTATACAAATAACATACAATTAACAATTTAAGAAATATTCAAGTAAATAGGAGACTAGAGCATAGGAATGCAAGATGGTGGAAGAGAAAGTCAAAGGAAAGCTTTCTTAAGGTGGTTAATTAAGATTTGAGAAGGTACATATGCTAATAATAAAGAACATTAGTGATTTTTAAACCTCAGAAAAAATTATTTTAAAATAAAGAATAAAATAGGTCTAGGATTAGCTCTAAGACAATCTGGTGAATGGGAAATGAATGAGGGTATAGATCAAGTACAACTGGCCAAAATTGGTGCAGTGGGGTGGTTACTGTGGGAGGATTTATTACCCTCTTCTCCCCACTTTCCCGTTTGAGAGTTCCTATAATAAGCAAACGTGAATATGGTGAGTATATTTTCTATAAGGAAATATGGACAGTGAAGCAGCAGGTGGAAAAAAAAAATTGTGACCAACAAAACAACCAGAAAATAGCATAGCAACTGACTTTCAGGGCTTTGGAGGAACTTAATGCTGAAGGCATTCTACATAGGTCTAGTCTAGCATCTTGGCAGTTTTTCTCAATTAGGGTTCCTCATGTTAACCACAGAACACAGAAAATAATTTGCCAAATTTTTCTATTCTCCCAAGGATGAAGAAATAACTAGTACCTTCTAGATTGTACTAATAAATTACCTACAATGGATACCTTAGGGAATTAAAGGGTTACTTATTCCGTGAAATTCCAGTTGAGAACTACTGCTAAAATATGAGTAACACTAGACTGAAGAGGATATAATACTGTGTAAAATTTTATACTATTTCTTAAAAAAGAAAAATGGAGATGTATGGAGTTGACTAAGTATGGCATAGCAAGGTGATACTCCATAACTGTTGTTAAAAAAAAAAACAAAAACAAAAAAACACCCAAGTTTGCAAACTCTTATTTTTGGAAAAGTACATAAGAATCACCCCTGGAGCTTGTTAAAAAAAATAGAAATACTTTGCCTTCCAACCCAGATAGTCATCAGTGTCAGCCAGCTGAGAAGTGAAATCAGAAGGATGTATAATTTAGTAGTTATTTTCTTTATAAAGATATTCAAACTCTCAAAGTTAAACTCTTAACTCATTTGAGGTTCTTTGACTTACCACTGAACTCTGCCTAAAGTTTTGTATCTATTTCCCCCCCCGACTCTAGAGACTGAGAGAAATTAACAGTATGATACGGACAGGAGAAACTCCAACCAAAAAGAGAGGGATTCTTTTGGAAGATGGAAGTGAATCACCTGCAAAAAGAATTTGCCCAGAAAATCATTCTGCCTTATTACGTCGTCTCCAAGACGTAGCTAATGACCGAGGTTCTCACTGAGGTTAGTTGGTTGTATGAAACTTGTCTTTTCACAAACTCTATTCAGCAGCACCATTTAATGCATGCTAGATTATGGGGCTCTTTTTCTAATCTTCCAATATCCTTAGGATATCTCTACTCATCCCAACTGCCTTTTTCCTACCACTCAGTGCTTGCCATCAAGGCTGCTTAGAATCCAAATGTGGACTTTTTTTTTTTTTTTTTTTTTAAACTCTGGCAACGCTTTTGCAAGTATTACAGAGAACAGAGCGTGCTCAAATATAGGTGTAAGGGGTCTCTGTTGACACGCTCTGGCAGACTGGATGTCCATTCATTCCTACCTGTTTTGTGGTCAGTTTCTGGCCCTTGTGAAAAGCAAAACAAAAACTTAGGTGTTTGTCCCAAAACGCTTGGTAGGAGTTAGGAGGTTTTTGCATTCCTGAAACAGAACAAGGGAGAGAGCCCAGATTCGGAGCTCCTGGATTATCCCAAGTCTCCCGTTCCCTTTGTGTAATTCTTCCCGCTCCCCGTTAGGTGTGGTACAGTGTGGTAAGTGGACTGTTTGGTGTGCAATGTGTGAGTGAACTTGTGTAAGAAGTGGCACTTTAGGGCTGTAAAAAGCATGACTTTGTAACCCAGATTTTGCTGTATATTTGCGATGGCACTTTCTACAATGTGAACTTTATGAAGTACAAAACTTCCAGGCTAAACATGCAATGTCATCTTTGATGCTTTTGTACTTTTTTAAAAACTGTTCAAGCCCCAGAAGCCACCTTTGGGCATGTGTTTTAAATTCTCCAATTTTTTGTTAATAGGGATCAGTTGGCTAAGTAAAGATTTTAAATCAAGTTGAATTAAGGGAATATGAAAAATTATGACCTCTTCTTTAGGAAGTGGTTATCCGAAAGACACGTGTCTATTAAGGTGATAAATTTAAGATATCTTTGGGTGTGTTCCTGGCAGTTTAAAAAATAGATTGGAGAATTTAGGTTTTTATTAGTACATAGTACCATTTATGAAAATTAGAAATGTTATTTAACAGCTATTGAATTATCTATACTTTATTATCTTTATTAATCATTATTGTTCCAGCAGTTTTAAAGTTGAGTGAATAATCTTATTAGGGAGAAAATTCAATTGTAAATTGAATCAGTATAAACCAAGTTACTGGGTAACTTCATATTGCTCTGAAAGAAATATGGAACTTACACTGTTCAGTTAGAATAGTGGTGCAAAAATATTTATAAAACCTCTTAAGATGCTTACTGCTACTGTAATTTTATATGAAAATAAGTGTATTTTTCAATAAAGCATTTATAAGTTAATCTTTGTTTAGTTACATTGAGAAAGGCTATTTAGTTTCCTGCATAAATGACAAAGAACAATCATTTATTGGTTTATTTGTTTCTACAAAACACATTAGTCATTCATCATTTAAATATCTGACTTCATTAGAAACCGTTTTAACACTTTCTCCCTCCAGCCATAAAAATACAGTAAGTAATTTCCTTTTTTAAAAAAAGAAAAAAAACCCCAACTATGAACAAGTGTTCTGGTTTCCTCTCACTCACCTAATGTGTACCTCAGTGATTGACAGGAATCTGTGAGTCAGTAAGACAGTAGGCTGAAGCCCGAGGTTCAGATGATCTTTCACGTACTAGTGCTAATCAGCTACGGAACCTGTTCCCTCTGCCTCTCTTCACGCCCTAACAGACATACAGCTGAAACCGCAGATGGTAGAGTTCACACTAGAGTGCTGAGCTCTGTCTACTCTATTAGCTTACATGAACATAACTTACCTTTAGTTCTATTCAGAAAAATACTTAAGCCTCAAGGTCCCCAATAATTTGGAGTACTGAACTAGATAACCACCTAAAGACACTTCTGACAGAAGTAATGCATTACTTAAAGAGAGGTTTCCCAAACTTGCTGTTAGAACCTAAGCACACACGGACACACTCATACCAGTCCACGTTTGCACAGTTTTACTCTTCCGGCAGTCCTTTGCCATCGGTCAGCTAAAATGAGGCCCGAGTCCGGCAGGAAAGTGCACGGTGCACCAGATTCACCAGCGCTTAAGTTGCTACTGTTTTCTCTTCTTTACTGAAAGGTTGTACTGAGCCAGGCTTTACCCACGACAGGCCGGCAACATGAACACTTTTATTGTGCTGTTCTTCAGGCTTCTTCTAGGCATAATCAAAAGCAGACATTAAAAATAGGACTGATGGAGACGTTGGCACTGTACAGACTCATTTCCCAAAAAGTTATTCATACATAATGAAGACATTTCAGAAAGGAAACAGGTAACAATTTAAAAATGGTTATGTACTTACCTTCTGAGTCAGCATCTTCTCTCTGGCTTCATCATGTACAGAAGGATTCCATGGAGAAAAGCTTAAGGAAGAGAAAAATATTAAAAAACTACTTTGGCTTACTAAATTTGTTGAGCTAACAATTTGTTGAACTAAATTTGTTGTTAACATGTAAGTTTTAGATGTGTCTCTAGATAATTCCTCACAGGGTATGTAGCCCTTATAGAACACTTACACATGTCACGTCAGCTCATTTCAGCTTCACAACCATCCCTGAAGTACTGTTATCGACAGATGAAGAAAGTGTGGCGGTCAGATTCGGTCACCGCTCTGGTCACCCAGGTCAGCAAGCGCAGAGGCCAAGCCTCCCACCCACCGTACCACGTGGCCTCCCAGCAGTCTGTGCTGCCAGAGAGCTGAAGCACCAATTCCTCAGGTCTCAGTACTCCTTCAGATGCTCCCAAGATTAAATATCATTGTGCTAAAGGGGTGCGCTATTCACACTATTCGATTTCCCTCCTTTCCCCAAATCCGAATGTCACCGGGGGATATGGCAGTTTAAGAGGGGCTCTAGCTAAAACTGTCAGCTGAAAAGTCTGGACATTTGAATATGTGCACATTATAAGGATCCTTAGGAAATCAAAGTCACAAATTGCCTGCTGTCGGCACAATATGCCAGTCAACATAAAGTTTTTGTTTGTTTTTTAAGATTTATGAGAGAGAGAGAGAGACCAAGCAGGGGGAGTGGCAGAGGGAGAAGCAGGCTTCCCGCCAAGTAGGGAGCCCAATGCGGGGCTTGATCCCAGAACTCCGGGATCATGACCTGAACCAAAGGCAGACGCTTAACGACTGAGCCACCCAAGTGCCACAATGACGACGTAAAGCTTTCTGTTCAAGGGATACCCAAGAGGTACCAGAAAGCAAGCTGCCAACAAATTATAAAGGTTGTAGGCTAACAGGTGATACAGTTTCCTTTTAAAATCCCCATTCTAAGACCACCCGGAACAGAGGAAGTACAGGACAGCAAAGCACAGTTTATCTAGATCATGGGCCACTTACCTAATTGCATAGGGGTCTTCGATTTTAGGTTGGTCAAACAAACGAGCAGTGCACATCTTAACACTGTCAACCACTTTGCTTTTAAAAAGCTGAATATCTTTTTCATACCTGTGTTAAAAATTTAAAGTTACCAACAAAATCTACTTAGCTGCATTTTCAAATTTATCTAGAAGGATAAAGCAAAGTAACATACAGCACTGCGGCCTCTGGGTTTAGGGGACTCGATGTATCAATCTTGTAGAAAACTCTCCTTGCGTACATTAAAACTTGCCAAATGTGATTATGGTTCCGCCTAAAGAGAAACACGTAGGATCACTGAAGCATCCTCCTGCTGACTTTAGGCCACCAAAGTAAACCCTATTTACTGACCTCCATTTTGCAAATGCTCTCTTCACATCCAGTTCCCCTGAGGTGGGATCAACTAGCGGGTGAAAGACGGGAATATCAAACACCAAGCGCTGTATTTAAAGAGAGACGTGTCCTTTAATGGAAGCAAGGAGCTTATTAGACCCATACAGAGAGGTGTAGAGGGAGCTTCAGGACAAGGCAGTCATGGTGCTTTAAGTCAAAGAGCTGCCTCAAGAGGGATACTTAACAACTTCAACCATCTTCCTGTAAAATTCAATTTTGCAACCAGGGGGAAAGGTACCCTTCCTCTGCTATAGCACAGCATAGCCATGCGCACGGCCAACCTCCCTCGCATGCCCTGAGCAGAGGAGCAAGGAACACTAAGGGCAGAGGCTAGCGTGGCAAAAGATGCAACAAAGGACAAAAATCCCCTTCAAAGACTACTGTGTAGACAAAAACATTTTGGGAAACTGAAATTGTAAAATCATGAACTCAGGAATAAGAACCAAGAAATCCTTCAAGCCCTTTAAGTCCTCCTCGGACACAATAAATGAAGCCAGACTTGACTTCTTACTTACTGGGCAGTCACCATCTGGGTAGTTATCAGGGATGTAAACTGTAAACTTAAACACACCATCTTGATACAGTCCATGGCGTATGAATATTACTCCAAACCACACTGGGAAAAAATAAAAAACAGTTAAGGCCTGAGTTTGTGTCAGAGGAACCAAATATGCTATAAATTAAGAATGAATCCTCCTTACTTAATGCAGAGCGGTAAGATGGCTGCACATAGACCCCCGGCAGCTTCTGCTTCACGACCAAGGTACTAAAACAGAAGAATAACGAAATTGTATGGATGTAAATGACATACACAGACCAAACATTCACTTTTCGAGACAAGGACTAGACCCCTCAACGGGCAGCCCCCAGCTAACACACAAGCCAGGTCCTCCCATCTCACCTGGCCCAGACTCGTACCCATTTCCCAGTTTTACAAATCAAGCTCACAGAGAAACGGGCCAGAGAAGGCCCCAGACAAAGAAATTCAAGCCAAGCAGGGATACACAAAGCAAGTTTTCTTCCCAGAAATCAACTTTCCCAAAACATCACCTTGGAAACCAACCAGTAGGTAATTCTGAACAGTGCATCCTTGATATGCATTCTGGACATTAAATCTTAGGGAAAAGTGTGTACAATTTTTGCTTTTGTGACTGTGGACAATAGATTTCACCCACACACGTTCCCAAGCCTCCTGAAGCACAACTTTAGGTAATAAGAATAAAAATTCCACACAACTGCCATCCTTAGGTGTCAATTTTAAGTGTGAACACCAGTCCACGTGGCAGAGGGCCGCGTGTAGATTCACAACGTTCTTGGTGAAGGCAGGCATGTGCGTGAGGTGCTCCCCTCTCTGCTCTCCCTCTCAAGTGACCCCCCCAGGCGCCTGAACCCTGTGGGCCCCGCAGCAAGGGAAGACGAGGGCGCCCACAGAGGCGGTAGTGGCTCCCTGGGACCTTGTCACCGCGCGCCTAAAGGCAGAAGGCTAACACCAGACCTGGAACAATGCTGACTGCGGGCCTTAAACACGTTTAACCTGCCAAGCCTGAATTTTTTTGAGAAACAACTTATTGAACCTCACTTGTCCGTTTTTATTATGTATTCACCATCACACTTATTTTTAATCATTTTTAAAGTCCTTACTCCGGTTTCAGTTCCTAAAATTCAGCGTGTGAGCACAGCGCGGCCAGCAGATGCAGCCAGGACAGGGAGGCCGCTTTGCGTTCTAGGACAGACAGCAGATGGGGCCTCAAGAGAAGCCTGCCTGACTCGCGGCCCAGCCTCGAACACAAGGCCTCCATTATAAAGCCAGAGGGACCCGCTGCCACCAAATCACACTCCGCCAGCGGTTCTGGGGCCTCAGACCCTCTGATTGCGATGACACGAGTACAGCGAGGGAACACTTGAGGATGCCGTACAAAGGAACTTAAGGAAGACAGACAAGAAGAATAACTTCTCTACTCTTCGGCCCCGGGAACAGGTGCTCCAGCCCGGCCCAGCCTGAGCCCCTGCGGTCGGTGTGACCAGCACTCGGGGCAGTGCTCCTCGCCTCCTGCTACGGACACAGGCGACTTGAGTCGACTTTCAGCTTCTGGGACTAGTCTGGTTGTCACTTGCACAGAGCCCAAATCTTTGTGACTTCCCTGTCACTGCCTACTGCTGTCTCTGCGGGTCACAAGGCACAAGTCCAATCCCCTTGTAATGACAAGGCCCTCTCCTACACGAAGGCAGCTTTAATAAGTACTTCCTATGTGGTCTCTTCTGAGTCGGCGGTTCCAGTTCCTTCAACTGTTGGCTCCTAAGGTCTGGCTTCCTGACCTCTGCCTGCAGGGAGCCTCTCCTCAGTCTGTCAGGATGCCTCTTACAAGGTGGTCACCACAGTGGAGCACAAGCGTCCAGCTGGGTCTAACCCAAGAAAGAACAGATGACTACCCCCCCACCGTCCCGCCCTCCGCAACCCGCTCAAGAGGCGACTTCCGCACCTCATATCAAGGAACACCAACATTAAGTTACTCAGTTCCTGACCTACTTTAGGTGCTTAGTCTTAGTGTCTTACTCTTGCTCTCCAAAACAGACGTGGAAATGCAAACCTACATTTGCCTTTAAATCTTATTTACCTGATATTGGAGGGGGATGCATCTGAGCCTTAAGACTGAACGACGCGAGCATTTATGGAGTTCACCAGAATAATTTCATTTTTCACCTTCAAAGGTCACTCAAAATCTAACCAAATAGCTTCAGCACTTACAATTCTGCAAGAAGAGAGTATTCCAGGTAGAAGGGTCCATAAGAAGCGTGTGTGCCGTTTGTTGACTGTGTTGCCGGGGCGGGAGACGTAGGTTTAGTTATGGGCAAAGCGTTTTTGGGAATACAAGGCAGCTGTTTCTTCGGAGCAGCACGTGGAGGGCTGGTTATCACGTCCCCTGTTATTGCCTTCTCTTCCCCATCAGATCGCTATTGAAGAGGAAGTGGTGAGAACACGTTAGCATGATTGGTAAATCACAAGAGTACCTGTGATGTACTCTTATCCTTGACCTAAAAGCCGGAATGACTCTTTCACAAGGACGTTCTAGCATTACATTCAAGATGACTTGAAAGTCCTCGGAGTAGGCAGGCCATTAGAAAGAGAGCTGAAGGAAGACTAAAGCAACAGGAAAAATTTTAAAGCTGCATCTTAGAAAATCAATGCCAATATTTACAGGATGTACATGAAACAGAGAAAGAGATGGTTTCTTATGGTGACCTCAAAAAGAGGGCCAGGAGTTACTTAGCAATTAGAGAAGAGTCCTTTGGCTCTTAGGTGCTATAGGTCAGGGGCGAAGCAGCTCAAAACAAATAGCAGAGGTGACTGAGACTACAGTCACACCACCCGCCGTGAGCACCTCCCTTAGAAACAACGGAAGAAGCTATGCTCTCACTTGCGCTGCTCTGATGCTGATCTTGTCCCTGATGGAGATTAGCCCCATCTGCAGTCTCCTCAGCACAGACTATCTGTCTGAGTCAAAGACAGAGGTCTACATGGGTCAGAGATGAAACCACCATCTCATTGGCATGTCCTTGACTCAAGAGGAGCCAAAGGCTATTTAAATTACCTTCATTAAAAATGGACACTATGTGCATAGAAAAAAAAAGGATTCCTGGTGGTGGTCTCTTATAATCCATAATTCCACCTCTATTCATTCTCTTTTTGTTTGCATTTTTAAAGCTTTCCTAAAATGTACAGTTTTTGCAATTAAAAAAAAGACATTTTGTTGGGAAAAATTAAACCAGTACCCTCAGGTCTGAGTTGACCACATTGGACTGGTCTTTCTCAAATCTTCTCTGACTGTGGAATCTTGCAAAATTATTAGAAAGACTACTACAATAATGTGTCACAAATTTCATCATGTATAAGTATACCCTAAAAAATAACCTTAGAATTGTGATTACTAGGATGATTTCTATTTGAGATGCCATCTCAGTCTTAGAAACTGACTTTAATCAGCAAAACAAATTATTTCTCAAAACTAAAACCTAGGGGTGCCTGGCTGGCTCTGTTGGAAGAGCATAGTATGACCTTTGATATCAGGGTTGAGTTCAAGCCCCACATTAGGTATGGAGATTACGAAAAAAACTAAATAAATAAACTTAAGGAAAAAAAATGAAATACGCAAAGCCAGGTAATTTTGTAAAGACCATAGGCAACCTCGGTATGAATTACTTTTGACAACTACTTTGACTCAAATGGGTTTCCTCGCTAAATTTATTAACTATACCTACTTTGCGGACAGAGCTTGCAGACATACTCCAGAAAGGGTTCATAACGTAGACTCCAAACAAAGAAATTCAGTTGTCTGTGTCATCAAACTCTTCTGTCCTCAGAAGTCACTTTACCTAAAAATGAGATGGGAAAACACAGAAACATACCAACACCAACAGTTAAGATTTCCAAAATAGTTACGAACTAAATCTGGCCATCTAAATAAAAATTCAACATAATGTTCTATCATACATAGTTATAAAAATTAGGGGGAAAAGTCTTCAGAAAATTTCCTTCAATAACCCCCTCCCTTCTTCTGAATCCGACTTTTCCTCCACCTTTAAATGCCTACAAGAGTCTTTGTAATGTGTCCTTGGCCAGGATTCAGAATATTCAGTGACACAGTCCAGCTTCGGTGCCAGAGATGCAGAAGATATGGATGGACTGCAACGGCTGCTACTAGCATAGTATGTTAGGCATTCGACTATAGGGAAAGCCAGGGGCAGGGTGCACGGTGCCCACATACACAAAAGGTCTGTCACTGTTCAGAGTTATGGGAATTAAAGAGCCAAGGGGCTGATCTGTGCCTTAAATGAGCTGTTTTAAGTACAAAATTATTCTTTCCAGCAAAATTAGTAGCCAAAGACCTAACAGAAGGTAGCAGGTAAGATAGAGAGGGAAAACTGGGTCCCAGAAGGATCATCCCCAAGAAATGGTCTTTTTCTCTGCTTAATGTATGGCAACTACAGGATCAGACCCTGAAGGAATGGCCAAGCAGTACATACGAATACAACAGAGGAGTGCAGAGACATTTCACAAACAAATTTCCCAGCAAAGCTTCAAGTAGTGGACTAAAAAGTATGCCTCAAAGGTCACAAAGTCAGTGGGTCATTTACTAAAAATACAGAGGAAGAGGCAGAGGAAAAGCAGCAAGCCAAGCTGTAAGAAAAACTGCTCTGCTCTGGTGATTTTCCCCAGGCTCGGTTATGTGAAAAACAGAGCTCCTTCTCTGAATTCCTACTTGCACCAACCCAAAAGGCTTGAAGGTTAAAAGGGTCAAAACTTAGCAATATTCTATTCAATTTCTAAGAAGCAAATCATTACAGGAACCTGTACCAAATGTCCCTGACAGCAAAAATTTGTTTTATGACAAGCCTATGATATCCACAGGTGGGTACCAAGTCTCCCATACCTCACCAGTGCCAATTACTGCTGTTTTCCTTGCCACGACATAATGCCACCCAGTAATTAAATCAAAGGAATGAGGCTCCTGGTTCTTCCACTAACCTGTTGACTTACACCCACTAAACAGCAGCTTTTCGCAGAGAGCTCTCCACAGATCCGCATTTAAAGGTGACGAGGGCACAGAGGACAATGGTTAGGAGGACATCAAAAATGTGTGCGGGCATCTTCCTGTTTGGCCCAAATGAAAATGTTGGTTTTTCAGACCCAGAGTAATGTATGGCGCCCTACTGTCATCTAGGACACATCTGACTTAACAGAGAATCCCCTCCCCTTGGGACACAGTGCTTACCATCATGTAAATTTACTGGAGTGATTCATTCACCTGTATGGTCCCTTCCAAGTCTAACACCTAATGATTCTATGACTTTGCCTTTAAGAATCCAAACCAGCCCCCAGTTCCTGTTACCTTTAAGCAAGAGGTAGTTTCTCCTGCTGCCTGTGTTTCCAGTAGCCCCGTAATCACCTGAAGAAACTAGGACACTTTTAAAGAATAACTACAGGGTTTATTAGATGTCTAGGCTACCCCGACAGGGTTCAGCATATTCCAACAGGAGTGACATAGGTGGAAGGAAGCCCTAGGACACAATTTGAGAATTTCTGCTGGTTTGGCCATACAAACTAAACAGGATGGTCTTCCTTTACATCATACTGCTGAGAAATCAGTGTCTTGGACCTGTACGAATGATCTGAATATGGCTTGAGCCAAAATTTAGAAGGGTGCTGCTTTCCTACGTGCCACAGTCTCTAAATAGGTACTAACTTAATAGATCGCCCTAAACAGTTTTAAATTCCACGTTAAGAGGAGACAATACTGCACCGAGAAAGGGCAAAAAACCTCGGCCCTGGTCCGGCTCGCTGCGGACAGCCGGACCCGCACCCTCGCCCTGGGCAGAAATCCATCTCCGTACACGCACGAATCCGGACAAACCTGTCTAGAGGTGATGCAGGGCGAGGGCCACGTCGCAGCTTCGCAGCTAGCTCGAGGCCGCCCAAGGCCCACGAGCCCCTCCAGGCCCGCGAGCCCCTCCAGTGCCGGACTAAGGGCCTCCAGGGCTCGAGGATGCCACCCCCAACCAGGGTGCAGGACCGAGGCAGGAGGGCGGGTCGCGGACGGGGCGAGCCGGTCGGGCCCGCCTCCCTTCTCAGGCCTCAGTGCCCAGCACCTGGACAGCCCCCAGCACCGGCCCGCGGCCCCAGGCGCAGCAGGTGCCTGCAAACGAAGACAGGTGCCCCGCCCCGCCCCGTTGTCCCAGCGCGGCCGCCGTCGCTAGAGTAGAGAGCGCCGGGTAGAGCGGACAAATGCCGGGCCGAGGACGCTAGCGGCCAGGGGATTAAGGACCCCAAGGCCCTCCGTCCCTCCCAGGTGGCCCAGCAGTGCACCTCACCTCGGCGTTTTCAACGCAGAGCTCCAGGCTGCTGAGCGCCTTTGCGGCCCCACAGCATCTCTCGCCGCACCGCCAGCCCAACCCCTGCCTGCTCCCCGCCCCTCGGGCTCCCGGTGTCGGGCCCCGCCCCCTGCCCGACGCCCCTGGGCCCCCGCACGCTTCCGCCCAAGCCTCCCGGCGCCAAGTGGCTGCCATACCTGTCCGTCAAAGACGTTCTTCCGGGGGCGTTGGGACGACTGCACTCCACCCTGCCAATCAAATCTGCTCCGCTCGGGTGGGGCAGCACTTGACCCTCCCCTTATGTAACAGAGCCCAGAGTGAACTGTCAGTCACGGAAATCTCGGCCCCCGGAGAGATGGGGAGGAAACAAACAGGCACCTGTACGTAAATGGTTACGACATCCGTCAGTCATCATAGAGGTCCGCCCACAGGCTTGTGCGTGGCCACTGCGGCCATTTAGGGAGAAGCTGACTGCGGATTTTCCGAGCCCCGGCTGCGTCAGGGCCAAGGCGGGGCTGGTTTCCCAGAGTGTGGGACTTGCGGGGGGCGTCGGCCGTCGGTGGGGGTACCCCGCTCTGGGAGGCGCCGTGGACCCCGAGATCCCCTCGACCGGCCACCTCTGGTCCCCGGAGGGGCCAGGTGGCTGACAGGTCGAGGGAACAAACTAGAACGTTTTATGTAACGTTGAGAATCGCGGTGTTACCGGTCACAGAATGTAGGGGCCCATGGTGGAAGCTCAGCCCTGTCGGTGCTTGGAGGTACTACTGCCAGAGGAGCTTTTAAAAAATGTACCAATCAGACTGAAGCTACAGAATCCGTATCCAGGGGGCGGTGAGCGGCAGGAATTTACATCTGTCACAAGTTCCTCGGGCAATTCTGGTGCACACTGAAGTTTGGGGACCTCTTCCATGGCAACATAGCCCCTAGTCCCCTGACTCTCTTTTTACCCCACAAACCCTCACTCTGATGGAGAACGCTTTCACCACATCTAACCCTTTACGGTTCAAAAGTGATCCACGGAAGCCAGTTTGGGCCACACACAAAAAAAGTCTAAACTCAGCCTGCCTTCCAAGGCACAGCCCATGCTGGCCTCCTTCCCACGTTCCCTTCTCATTTCCCACGTCTGTCTCCAGCCCCGTTCTGTGATGGCTGCCCTTGGCTTTCACACCGCCACGCCTTTTCTTATCATGGTGCCCTCCCTCGGGGGATGCCCTTCCAATCTGCACCTGATTCAGTATCTTACAGAAGAGTAGTCTCTAATCAGGTTGTTTCATTTGGGGTTGCCTTTGAGATCCAGGTAAAAACGAACTTCTCGAATAGCAAGCAGCCAGACACTCCTCTTGTTAATCCCCAGGGCTGCTCCTGAAACCCCGCTTCCTCCCCTAGCTGAAAACACTCCTGAGCCACTTCCTTTTCTCCAGGCTGAATACACTTAGGAATGTTGTCCTGCCCTTAATATTAGTTTCAGTCAATATGAAGAGGGAAGCAAGCAGGAAATCCTTTCAGGTGGTTTCCCCTGGCACCTCTCCAGCCCAACCTGACCTTATTCGCAGGCTCATTATCCTCTCGCAAACATTTTTTCTGATGTTACCCTCCACTCTCTCCTTGGGGAGCTCATTCCTTCCCCAGGCTTCACCCAGGACTCATGTATGTTACTCCAGCACAGACCTCTCCACCGAGGTTCAGTTGCCCACAACTGCACTGGATGCCTCAGGAATGCATTGATTAGAATCCTTGGGGTGGCATCTGCCAGAAAACTCAACTTAAACTGGCTTACATAGCAAGGGGATTTATCTCACAAGGTAGGGCAGGCTCTGGGGGGTGGCACCCTGGGCTTCAGACAAAGGCACACCCAGATGTGACAATGCCTAGCCAAATGAAAGAATCCTTTCCTACCCGCGGTCTTTTCCAAAGAGCAAGAATTCCTTATCCAGAAGAATGCCCAAGTTCCAGTGACCAGAGATGAGTCACTGGGTCTCTAACTACCACTAAACCAATCAAGGGCAAGTGGAATGAGGCTGCCATGATGGGCTTGAGCCAGTCAAGATTTACTTGGACTTTAGGCAGGGTGGTGACATAACCAGATTTGTATTTTGACAAGACCAGGATAGGAGAGCCTTTGGGAAACCGTTGTAGTCACCGAGCAAGGGACAGCTGCACAAAGGTAATGGTGGAGAAGGGGATGCACTGCAGAGATATTTAAGAGGTGGAGTGGATAGGACTGGGCCAGAGATAAGACATGGGATATAGGGGTATGAAGACCAAGGGGGTATCATGGATGATGCCTAGATTTTTGGCCTGAGCAACTGGGTGGATGGTGAGAACATTCGCTGAGATGAGTGACCGTAAGCCATGCCATTTATGGGAGGGTGGGAAATCGGGGGAGAGTTCTGTTTCCGAAAGGTAATGTCAGGGGTGTGTCTGTGAGTACTGTTGCTTGTGTACCTGATATCCATGTCCTTTTTCATTGTTGACAGGGCCTCGGTGTTTATTGAGGAGTCCAGCCCTTCGATGGTTTCCCATAGCTCTTAGTTCAAGGCCAGTGGCACGGCGGGGCCTGCACCTGTCCAGCACAATCTGCCCCAGGCTGTAGTCACTTGCACTCTTTTAATTCCTCTAAGGTATGATGCTCTCCCACCCTACTCCACTGCAAGGCTGAGGGGGTCTTTGAACTGGTTGTTTCCTTTGCCTAGAACCTTCTTTTTTCTACCCGACACTGATCTCAGCTGGAACACCATTTCCTCAGGGTGATTTTTCCATTTTTGGGGAGAGGACTTATTAGTGTCTATCTCTCACACTACACAGTAAGCTCCACGAGGCCGAGACTGTGTGTTTCTCCTTCTGTGGTCTCCCCAACGGCCAATCCACTGCCTGGATGTAGTAGGTGGGAAAGAAGTATTTGACAAGTTAAGGGCAGAAGCAACTAAAGTAAATTTAAAATCTGTATGCCCCCCGCTTTGCAGCAAGGAGAGTAGATCATTGCAAAAACAAGGATGATTGGCTCTGACAAAAATGAAGCAACCTCAAGACCATTTCCTTAAAAGTGAAATAGATACCCTTCAACATGGTACTGGGAACGCTGGATGATGACATGCAAAAGAATGAAACCAGACCACTTTCTGACACCACACAAAAAAATAAAATCAAAATGGATTAAAGACCTAAATGTGAGACCCAAAACCATGAAAATTCTAGAAGAGAACACAGGAAGTAATTTTTCTGACATCGACCACCGCAACATTTTTCTAGATAGCATTCCCAAGACAATGGAAACAAAAGCAAAAATAAATTATTGGGATAACATCAAAGTAAAAAGCTTCTGCACAGCTAAGAAAACACAAAACTGAAAGGCAACCTATGGAGTGGGAGAAGATACCTCCAAGTGATATAGCTAATAATGAACTTCTAAAACTCAACCCCCAAAAGCAAATAATCCAATTTAAAAATGGGCAGAGGACATGAACAGACATTTCTTCAAAGAAGAAATCCCGACAGCCAACAGAGAACATGAAAAGATGCCCAACATCACTCAGCATCAGGGAAATGCAAATCAAAACTACAAGGAAATATCACCTCACGCCTGTCAGATTGGCTAACATCAAGAACATAGGAAGCCACATCCTGACAAGGAGGTGGAATAAAAAGAACCCTCTTGCACTTTTGGTGGGAATGAAAACTGGGATAGCCATAGTGGAAAGCAGTATAGATAGTTCCTCAAAAAATTAAAAATAGGGGGCGCCTGAGTGGCTTAGTCATTAAACGTCTGCCTTTGGCTCAGGTCATGATCCTGGAATCCCGGGATCGAGCCCTGCATCAGGTTCCTACTTGGCGGGAAGCCTGCTTCTCCCTCTCTCATTCCCCCTGCTTGTGTTTCCTCTCTAGCTGTGTTTCTCTCTGTCAAATAAATCAATAAAATCTTTAAAAAAATTACAAATAGATCTACCCTGAGATCCCAGTAATCACACTACCGGGTATTTCCCCCAAGATACAGAAACATGAATTCAAAGGGATCCATGCACCCCTATGTTTGTAGCAGCATTATTTACAATAGACAAATTATGAAGCAGCCCAAGTGTCCATCAGTAGATGAATGGATGAGAAGATGTGTATGTGTGTGTGTGTGGGGGGGCATTTATTTTTTTTATTTATTTATTGGAATACTCAGCCATCAAAAGAATGAAATCCTGCCATTCGCAACATGGATGAAAGTAGAGAGTATAATGCTAAGTGAAATAGAGAAAGGCAAATACATGTGATCTGCTTCATATGTGGAATTTAAGAAACAAGCAAGCTAAAGGGAAAATAAAGAACACACCAAGAAACAGACTCTTAACTAGAGGGAGCAAACTGATGGTTACCAGAGAGGGGAGGGTAGCGTAGGTGGGGGGTATGGGTGAAATAGGGGATGGAGAATAAAGAGTACATTTATCATAATAAAAAAATAAAGTAAAAATCTTAGTACCCACATCTATTAGCACTTGAGAATATTAATGTTTTTCTTGTCTACATTATAAAGCTTTTCTCTAGGGCCTTTTTATTTATATGTAAACCAAGGAAACATGAAAACAAAACAAAAAATTAAAATATATAAAGTACTGAGGGGCGCCTGGGGTGCTCATTAAGCATTAAGCATCTGTCTTTGGTTCAGATCATGATCCCGGGTCCTGGGATTGAGCCCCCGCATTGGCCTCCCTGCTCGGCAGGAAGACTGCTTCTCCCTCTCCCACTCCTCCTCCCTGTGTTCCCTCTCTTGCTGTCTCTCTGTCAAATAAATAAATAAAAATATCTTAAAAAAAATTAAAATATATAAAGTACTGAGAAAAAACTCACCTGCGTTTAAACTTTACCTATAGAACATTTTCAATCACTTCATTCTAAATTTCTAGAGAATATCTGGTATTGGTATCAAAAAATAAATTCTTCTTGCTCTCAGACTTTTTAAAAAAGATTTTATTAATGTAAGAGAGAGCATGCACAAGCAGAGGGAGGGAGGCAGCGGGAGAAGGAGAAGCAGGCTCCCTGCTTAGCAAGGAACCCAATACAGGACTCGATCCCAGTATCCTGGGATCATGACCTGAGCCAAAGGCACAAGCTTAATTGACTGAGCCACCCAGGGTCCCATTGCTGTTGGACTCGATACGTGGGCTCTATGAGCACTCGGGGGTCCTGCTCACGTTCTAATCAGCAAAATATTCACTGAATCCATTCTACCTTTGGTCCCTGGGAAGTTAAATGTGCAAAGCTTTTAGGTCACTGATTTACTACTAAAGGAAGGCCTTAACAGAAAGAAGGGGTAAAAGGATGTTCAGTTGAAATATACACATGCACACACCAGCCAAGATCTTTAGTTCAACCCATTTGCCCCTGAATCCTTCTCTGAAATGTGGGTTCCTATTCAGTGTGGTACATGTTTCACTGACTGTGCATGTTATTCAAGATACAGGACATGGTTCCATAGCTATACATTTACTTTCATAGGTCAGAAAAAACATATCGTCAGCACAGCAAAACTATGATTTTATGGGTAGTAACGTTTAGTACGAGGCCACAGTAGGCATTTTTTTAAGTGAATGGATTCAAGGGAAGCTGTTGATCCATCACAATTCTCGCTACCACACCACAATTCTTGCTATCACATCACAAATTGTGGTTTGGGGTTGTATCATATCTTGTTCCCCTGCCTTAGTCCGCAGACCACTCTTCCCCATTAGTTAGCCTGTGTGGCTGGCTGGACAGATGGGTGGATGATGGCTAGGGAGATGAAGGGGAGAACTTTACAGAGAGACTGCAATATATTAAAATAAAAAATCAGAGAAGCTGACGGGCCACTCTGAATATTTACACTTTAAGGAAAGGCAAGCAATCTACAACATCGCAGCTCACAGAGGGCAGGGAAAGAAGAGACGGCCTTTTATAATCAAACAGCGGCCTGAACACACAGGGCACTGTGGATGGCCACTCAGGCCTCTCCCCGCTTGTTGCCAAGGCTACCACCAGCCACAAGAACAATCTTCTCTTTGATTGGCGTTATTTTTGCAAAAACACCTCACTCTGTGGCTACAAAGCATTTGGAAAGACGATAAAAGTGTAACTTTAGCTGAAGTGACAGAGTCAGACGAAAAAGAGAGGAGAGAGAGAATGCAATATTCAGCCACGGCTAAATAATCTAGGGGCAGGGCTCTGTCCCAGACTAGACATCTTCCTTCCTTACAGTTGGTGCACAGTGGGTCATGAAGGACAGCTTAGGGGTCTCCGGGATTCCGAGTCTATCACCCAAAGGAAATGACACGGTCACCATCATCTCTCCCAACTTTTTATTATGAGAACTTGGGTCGTACAGAGATGTTGAGCTTATGACCATCCTTATATTCACCACCTAGTTAATGGTTTTGCTGTATTCCTTTTTCGTAATTTTTCTTCTCAAATAATTTATAGTAGCAGTCATCATGACCTTAGCTCCTAAATACTTCAGCATGCCTATCCCAAGGGCAGACATTTCCCTACAGAGCTATCATACCACAGTCACCCTTGAGAAAATTCTCTAAATCCCTTGCCTCCACGAAGGCCCACACCACTTAAATCACGCTGATTGCCACACATCAAAAAAAAAAAAAAAGCTTTTATGTTTTTCATTTTCATTTTTTTAAAAAGATTTTCTTTATTTGACAGAGAGAAACACAGCCAGAGAAAGAACACAAGCAGGGGGAGCGGGAGAGGGAGAAGCAGGCTTCCCGCTGAGCAGGGAGCCCGATGTGGGGCTCAATCCTGGGTCTCTGGGATCATGACCTGAGCTAAAGGCAGTTGCTTAACCAACTGAGCCACCCAGGCGCCCCTTTTTTCATTTTTCTAAACCAGGATCCAATCAAGATTCGCTCATTACATTTGATCTCTTCAATCCTATATTCTAGAAGCCTACCAGAACACAGATTATCCACACAGACCAGGATGTTTCACATTCTGGATTTCTTGTGATGTTGTATAGTTTGGTCCTCTTTCCCTTTTTGCTTGCAAACTGGAAGGTCCGAAGACTTAATTAGATTCACCATTTCTGACAGGGGCATTTCCTAAGCGAGAAGCTTCTAGGACTCCACCAACTACTGATTTGGTAGAACTGCATCCTAGCGATTATGAATGAAATACACTCTATGCTAACACAAGTTGCCTGAATATTGGGTCCTGTCAATATTAGTCAATTCTGAAGTTTCCAACTGGGTATTTTGGCCATTCTTACTGCCCTGAAGGCTGACTTACTGTCGGTGACTGTTCTCACAAGTACCAAGGAGTCTGGAAATCAGACTCGTTCTTATGGCCATTTGCTGGGTTCCTGGTGAAGTTGAATCCATGTGAAGGAGAAACAACGTGGGTCAGAAGACACTGAGGTGGTAAGCTGTCTGCTAATGAAGGTTAAGGGAAGGCAAGCCGGGGACTCCTAAGGAGGGATGTTCATGGATTTCGCCCTTCGACGTTTGCTGCATCCTCCTCCGAGCCCGACTCAGGCTTCAGGTCCCTGCTAACTGGTAAACTGTACACTTTTCTCTCTCATTCTCTGATGTGACAAGGTCCCAAATATTCCTTAATGTGTGGAGAAGTGAAAACAAAGGGGCCGAAGAATAGGACAGCCAGGTACACAGTTGCTCTCTCCGGGAGTGTGAATCCACACAAATGAGACAACAGAGACTGGGACTCAGTATCCCAGTGGGTTCAGAGCGACGTGTTCTCGTTCTCCCCACTAACAGGCAGCAGTTTTTCCTGACACCATTTACCAGCTGTTCCCTTTCGACTGACGCTAAGAACAAACCATTCCCTGCTCTAACTTGGCTCTAAGCCTGGGAAAGCGCTGGGTGAGTTTAAATAACCAGAGGGGAAGGGCCTTTCCTCCTCCTAGAGGATGGTCGCGCGCCCTCTGGTGGACATTGGGAAGAATGCATGCAGCTAAGCCGAATTAATTTACCTGTTTCTCAGAGAAATGATTAGAAATACATTCAAAACACATCCATTTCTTTAATAAAAAAATCCTGCATCTACATTTTCACTCCTAAAAAAACAAATCATACCTAAAAGAGTTTTCTATTTCCCTCAGACTGTGTACTTACTAGTCTCAAGTAGGGGAACATTCCCATCAGGGGCTCAAGTACCCAGAGAAGAGGAATGGATTAAAAAATGGATTCCTGACACTTTACTCTAAGATATGTTAAACATCCTGTATGTATCATCTCAGAAACCATTCTTCAGGACTGTCCCGCCTAAGAAAATTCATGCCACTAGCCCCCGGAGCCTCTTCTGCGGCACCCTTGCGGTAACTGGCTTTATCCCTCTGTCCCTACATTCCTCCTTCCATCAAAACCAGAACGTGGAATCCTCATTTCCTAAAACGGAGATGACTAGCCACAATTCAACCCTTCAACACCTACTTAGGACTCAAAGCCTGGGTTGAAGCACTAACAGTAATTTCCAGCAGGGGGCCTGAGCACAGGGCTGAAGTCCATCCTCCAGGGATGGGCTGTGGAATGAGCGGACAGGGATGGGATTAGGAGGCGTTGAGGGATGGGAGTGAGAAGATGGTTACTGCTAACCCCTCCCCACAGTTTAACACTCACCTGGAGCCACTGCCCAGTAGAAGGTTAGCCCTGAATATACCCCTGTGACAAAGGACCAGGCTGGTAACCTCAGGGTCTCAGACTCTGAGTTTAGGTTGGTGGCCCCAGGGAAGTGCACATTCCTAGTGATCCAAGTTCTGCAAGAGTCAGGCCATTCAACATGATGTCAATAAAAATGTATCTTTGGGGGCACCTGGGTAGCTCAGTCATTAAGTGTCTGCCTTCCACTCAGGTCATGATCCCAGAGTCCTGGGATGGAGTCCCACATCAGGCTCCCTGCCCAGTGGGAAGCCTGCTTCTCCCTCTCTCACTCCCCCTGCTTGTTTTCCCTCTCTAGCTGTGTTTCTCTCTGTCAAGTAAGTAAAATCTTAAAAAAAATTTTTTTAAAAATTTAAAAACCCTGTAACTTTCAGTAATCACTCTCAATGCGAATGGCCTAAATGCTCTCATGAAATGGCACAGGGTTGCAGACTGGATAAAACAACAGGACCCATCCATATGCTGTCTACAAGAGACACATTTTGAAACTAAAGGTACATCCAGACGGACTCAAAGTGAGGGGATGGAGGACCATCTTTCATGTAATGGACCTCAAAAGAAAGCTGGGGTAGTGATTCTCATATCAGACAAATTAGATTTGAATCTAAAGACTGTAGTCAGAGACAAAGAAGGACACTACATCATTCTTAAAGGGTCTACCCACCAAGAAGATCTAACAATTGTAAACATTAATGCCCCCAACATGGGATCAGCCAACTGCATAAGCCAACTGTTAAGCAAAAAAAAAGAGTCATATTGATACAAATATATTAATTGTAGGAGATTATAACATGTCACTCTCAGCAATGGACAGACAGATCATCTAAACAGAAAACCAACAAAGAAAGAAGATCTTTGAATGACACATGGGACCAGATGGATCTCATAGATATATTCAGAACATTCCACCAGAAAACAACAGAATACTCATTCTTCTCGAGTGCACATGGAACTTTCTCCAGAATAGAACACATACTAGGTCACAAATCAGGGCTCAACTCATACCAAAAGACTGAGATTATTCCCTGCATATTCTCTGACCACAGTGTCTTGAAACAGGAACTCAACCACAAGAAAAAGTTTGGAAGGAATTCAAATACTTGGAAGCTAAAGACTATCCTGCTCAAGAATGTTTGGTTCAAAGGAAATCAAAGAAGAACTTAAACATTTCATGGAAACCAATGAGAATGAAGATACTGATTCAAAACCTATGGGATATAGGCGGTCCTAAGGGGGAAATTCATAGCCATCCAAGCCTCACTCAAAAAAATTGTAAAGTCCTGAATACACCAACTCTCTTTACACCTTAAAGAACTGGGGAAAAAACAGCAAATTAAGCCAACCACACACACAAGAGAATTATGATTAGGAGGCGTTGGGGTGGAATCATGATTAGAGCAGAGATTGGGGTGCCTGGGTGGCTCAGTTATTAAGCGTCTGCCTTCAGCTCAGGTCATGATTCTGGAGTCCTGGGATTGAGCTCCGCGTGGGGCTCTGCTCTGCGGGAAGCCTGCTTCTCCCTTTCACTCCCCCTGCTTCTGTTCCCTCTCTAGCTGTGCTTCTGTCAAATTAATAAATACAATCTTTAAAAAAAAGATTAGAGCAGAGATCAATGAGTTAGAAACGAGAGATACAGTAGACACATCAACAAAACTAGAAGCTGGTTCTTTGAAAGAATTAATAAGATCGATAAACCATTGGCCAAACTCATTCAAAAGAAAAGGGAGAGGATGCAAACTCATGAAATTATGAATGAAAGAGGAGATATCATGACTAACACCAAGGAAATAGAAACAATCATCAGAAATTACTATCAACAGTTATATGCTAATAAGTTAAACAACCTAGGAGATATGGATACATTCCTGGAAACCTATAAACTTCCAAGACTGAAACAGGATGAAATTGACAACCTGAACAGACCAATATCTAGTAATGAGACTGAATCTTGACGGATTCCATGGAGAATTCTACCAAACATTCAAAGAAGAAATAATACCTATTTTTCTGAAGCTGTTTCAAAAAATAGAAACAGAAGGAAAACCTCCAGACTCTTTCTATGAAGCCAGCATGACTTTAATCCCCAAACCAGGCAAAGACTCCATCAAAAAGGAGAACTTCAGACCAATATCCCTGATGAATATGGATGCCAAGGTTCTTTTTTTTTTTTTTTTTTTTA
>PITA01023123.1:0-28821 GCA_004023965.1 Spilogale gracilis
TGGGCATGGCACATAAGAAGAACCCTGTTCTCCTTGCTCAGGAAGAGGAAGGAGAGCTGGGTCTTTCTCCCCAGACTTCCAGTATCCTTTTCTAATGTATCTAGAATAAATCTTATCTATTACAGTACAGATTTAGATCTCCATCTGTTCTGAGAAAGTTACATCACTTCCATTCACTTATGTGTGACTTTGTTGAGGGAAAATAACACCCTGAGTTATTTAACCAGACATCTTAGAGTATAATGGAGCAAGAGGGGGACCAGGCTAGTGCTCACCTCCCTCATCCGTGGAGGGAGATCCTTTTACCCCACTGCTTTAGCTCACAGTAACTTACTGAGTCAAATTTTAATTGAAATAGAGATATCTAGTAGAGGTTTCATGTGTCTTCAAAGATATTACATCCAGATGCAATATTAGAAGAAAAAGTAATTTGTCTACAGACAATTGTCTGTCAAAACTAGGAGAGTTCACTAGAAACCAACATTTGCCAAGTTGAGAAAGGCTGGTGGAAAGATTGTGTTTTCCCTAAAGCGTTATTTCTGCCAGAGGAGCCCAACCAACCTTCAAACAAAGTCAACACTCTTCCAGAGACATGGGTTAAGGGAGAAAATCAAATCAATTATTTTAAAAATATAGGATATTTAATCCTTATATATAAGATATAAATTAAAAATAGATCTACTTTATGTCCCAGCAATGCCCTGCTGGGTATTTACCCCAAAGATACAGATGTAGTGAAAAGAAGGGCCATATGTACCTCAATGTGCATAGCGGCAATGTCCACAATAGCCAAACTTTGGAAACAGCCGAGATGCCCTTCAACAGATGAATGCATAAAGACGATGTGGTCCATATATACAATGGAATATTACAGCCATTAGAAAGAATGAATACCCAACTTTTGCATTAACATGGATGGAACTGGAGGAGTTATGCTAAGTGAAGTTATGCTAAGTAAAGTAAGTCAAGCAGAGAAAATCAATTATATAGTTTCACTTACTTGTGGAACATAAGGAATAACACGGAGGACAGTAGGAGAAGGAACAGAAAAGTTAAGGGGGTAAATCAGAGGGGGAGATGAACCATGAAAGACTGTGGACTCCAAGAAATAAACTGAGGGTTTTAGAGGAGAGAGGGGTCAGAGGATGGGTGAACCCAGTGGTGGGTATTAAGGAGGGCATGAATTGCATGGAGCCCTGGGTGTTGTATGTAGACAGTGAATCATGGAACACTACATTAAAAACTAATGATGTACTGTACGGTGACTAACATCACAAAATAAAAGTAAATAAATAAATAACTTTTAAAAGATAGGATATTTAGATGAAATCCAGATGTTTGTCAATTTGCTAAAATATCACACTATTCAACTTAAAAATTTTTGTGAAAAGTAGTCAGGAGCAGGTCACCACAGGTCCTAGAGGACTGGAACACCACCAGCCACAGAGTGGTTCTCAATCAATGCTCACAGAACAGAGGAATGATTGACAGTCTGCAAACTGCCAGTCATCCCAAATACCTTAGGATAATAATATCTCTCCTGTGCCTATGAAGATCCAGATATGATCCCATTTGTGTGTGTGTCAACTCTCTGAATCCTTACCAATCAAGCTTCTGAGATATATACAACTATAATCCCCTTCGTACAGAAAGGTTAGGGAATCTGCACTTAGACAAACAGGTCATGAGGGGAAATCACATCCTACCGTGCATAACATCTTAGGTCCAAGGGAGTGAGTTGAATATGCTCTGCCAACCAACAAAATTTTCTTATAAGCAGCACCCGGAAAGCAATTTGGACCCTGTCAATTGTTGATGCCTACAGGGAAAAGGCAGTCTCTAATAACTTGTTCCCTGTGGCCAAAATGTCTCTCTGAGCCTCACTTTCCTTAGCTGTAAATGGAGATGATAAAACTTAATCTGGGAATTTTCTGCAAAGATTGGCAACGATGTGCATGAAGCCCCCAGGATAGTGTCTGGCCAATGGGAGGGAGCTTCAGTGAGCCTAAGGTATTTTTGCTATCAACTGCTATTCCAAGACGCTATCCTCTTAGCAAGCCTAACAACGCTGCCTGAAGGATGTATTTCAGACATCACCAGGGTCCCCGGGATGGTCTATAATATGAGTCTGTGGTCAAAGCATTTAGAGTTGGTTTTAATGAGCTACCATCCATTAACCCTTACAGGTTCTTTTAATAATTCTGTTGGGTGAAGGTCTCCAGAGTACGGTGCCTGCCTCTTTGGTCTGGCAGCCTTACAGTAAGTGGTCTTTGGCATAATACCTATAGTTATATACAGCTTCCCATCAAGAGGGTGCTTTAATAGTTTAGTGAACAAAGCACCTTGTAAATAAGGTAGTGTTGGCATTTTTATGTTGCTTTCCATCAAGAGAGATTCTATGATCGGTGTCAAGATGGTTTTAAAAGGGTTTCAAGTTAAGTTCAGAATTCTAAAACCCCACTCAAGGACTCCTGCTTTCTACCTTCTCTCCAGATTCACGCACCCATTCTAGAAGCATGTGTTATCTCCTTTCATGTGCTAGGTACTGTGCTGGCCATGAGATGTAAGAGGATGATGGAAATGGAATCCTGATCTTCATGTGGTCTATAAACCAGGGGTACAGCATCATTCTATATGCAGTGGTAAGGAGTTGTGTGGGGCAAGATACAGGGAAGGGGAAGGCATGAACATGAGCCCCACGCTCATCTGGAATGGCCTTCTGCACAGTGGAATTTTCAGCTGTGATGTGAAAAATGGGAAGACCTTAGTCATGTGAAATGGGACAGCTGGGAGAAACTCCAGGCCCAGGCAAAAACCTGGATGAAGGTCCAGAAGATAGGATTCTAGGGAGTTGAAGGTGGACTGGAGGAGGGGCACCTGAGTGGTACAGTTGGTGGAACATCTTATTCTTGGTTTCAGCTCAGGTCATGATCTCGGGGTTGTGGGATCGAGCCCTGAGTCAGGTTCTGCACGGAGTACAAAGTCTGCTTGAGATTCTTTCTCTCTCTCCCTCTGTCCCTCCTCTGTTCTCACACTCTGTCTCTCTGTCTTTCTCTCTAAAATGAATAAATGAATAAATAAAATTAAAAAAAATAAAGGTGGGATAGAGTTAGAGTCAGTCGTCTGCAGTATATGGGGCAAAGAGCAAGGGGCATGGGATAAAGCTCAGAGGTAGACAGAACCACATCCAAATGACCTTCTTGTTCATGTGCCCTCTATGAAGCCAGCAAGAAAAATTAAAAAAAAATCAACGTGCATTTACTTCCTTCGATTCACGTGGGCTGCACTGAATATACCTAAGCTGCAATTAAAGTGAAATGACTTATGCTTAGATTTGTGCAATAAAGAGCTGAATTACGATGATGGCCCAGCTTAAAGCCCACCTCCACTATCAATCCACCCTTGATCAGCATAAAGTGACTTCTCCATATTCAGATCTTCTGGTATTTATGGCTTTCATCACTTAATTATCCCAGCTTGCTAAATTATCTTCTCATACACCCGTGGCTTAACTCTCTTATTAGAGAGAAGGCTTCTAAAGAGATCAAATCCCTTTTGAAACTTCTGTGTGTCCCCGACAGTACCTAGCATCCACATGATTGTCCACTTAGCCAACAAATATGAGTCTGTACCCAGGAGATACATCAAGGAAAAAGGCAGAGAAGGTCCCTGGTCTTGGGGCCTTAAGTTTTGATCAAGGAGACAGATATAAACAATATAAAATATATGCTATACATATGCACATGATTGAATCTTTATGGCTTCCAATAATGCTGAGAATAATGACTAAAATGAAGGGAGATGTGCTAGAAATTGACTGGTTTAAAGACATACTACTTTGTATTGTGTGTAAGGATCTATATGGAATCCAAAAAGTTAGTATTTAAATCAGGGCATGAATAATAAGAAGGAATAAGCAATGTGAAAATCTGGAGTGGTCTGGATAGGTAAAAACTGAAGGTGAACCTTTGTGATGGGAAATGAGCTATGCCAATTCTTCCCACCACTAGCAGAAATGATAATCGTGTGATACTCTAGAGCACCCGTGAATTTTACAATGGCCATCACGTCGCAAAAGAAATGTATCAAATCAATATATCGGACACCTTAAACATGCATAATACTATTTATCAATTGTATCTCAATTAAAAAAGCAAGCAAGCAAGCAAACAAACAAAAATAAAACACCCAGCAAGAGCAGCACAGGAGAAAAAGCAATAGGGGGTCTGTGTCAAGAAAAGAAAGCAATAAATAGAAAGTGTCTGATTACACAAAACTGTATTGAACATAAACAGAGTTTGGGTTTTATTCTAGGTATAATTAGAAATCTTTCAAAGGTTTTAAGTACTTAGAAGATACCAGAGTTCTAGATTTATGGATTGCTTAGATAATTGCCTGCATTAAACCTCAGAAAGATAGTTTAAGAGAATAAAGCTTACCAAAAGTTATGTTCTAATTACAACTCTCATAAGTAAGGCTCTAACACTGTGGGAAATGACAGTAAACCAATGGAATCGGCTTAACAACACTTTTGAGAAATGTCCCTTACAGCAGATGTTATCTGTCAATATTACCCTCTCTCTACAACGGTGTCTTTCATGCAAGCAGCATCTGCAAGTTTGCGTGATGGAACGGACATAAAAGCCTGCTGGAAACCACTGGCAATTCTGGTGTCTCTACTCGAGTAGGTGTCACAAAAAATAAACTTCATGACTTCAAATCTTTAAAGAAAGAGTTGGTTAATCAGAAGAAAGGCATCTGAGCCAGGAAATACTTTTAAAGGGAAATCTTGTGTTTGTAAGCACCTATTTTGCAAATGAAGCGTGTGGAAGTCTCCTAGAAGGAAGGCAGAAATCCTAACTCCTGGTCATTAACCATCTCATGGGCAAAGGCAGTAGTGAATTACCTCCATTTTCATGTTAACAATTGCTTCAATTTGCATTTTTAGCATAAAATAACCTTGAGTAAAATAGCTTGAAATGTCAATAATGGAAAAAAATCAACAACAACAGCAACAATAATAATAGCTTACATTTGTGGTGCTATTACTTGATGCCAAGCATTTTGGGGGAAATTCGGGAGATATTTGCCTATTTAATCATTGCAGAACTCCAAGGGCCGTCACCATTAATAAAACCCATTTTATTTATTTATTTATTAAATTTTATTTATTTATTTGTCAGATAGGGAGAGAGAGAGCACAAGCTGGGGAAAGGCAGACAGAAATAGAAGCAGGTTTCCTGCTGAGCAGGGACACCCCCCCCCCCGTCAACACCCCCAAGTAGAACTGGATCCCAGGACCTCAGGATCATGACCTGAGCCAAAGGCAGATGCTTAACTGGCTGAGCCACCAAGTCATCCCAATAAAATCCATTTTAAATTGAATGAAGAAAGCAGGACTCAAAGATGGGGCGACTTGCCCAGGACCAGAGCAGATAAGCTTCAAAACCAGAGTTCCAGCTTCTCATTCTTAGTCATTTCATTGTTGCCCTCAAAGAGACCTCACCAAAGCATCTTGCTTATAGCTAATAAAGACTTTGTAAATGCTCGTTACATGTCACCTGCTTCAGTTTGATGGACAAGTGGTGTTACCTACCCACCTAACCTCAACAGAGCACCCCTGATTCATTCAAAGAAAAAAGTTCTTGAGTGTAAGTCAACTCAGGACATCTCCTGTTGTCCCAGGCAATAGGACTACAACCCAGAACAAAATGACTTACGTCCTGAACTTCTGGGTCTTCCATTCCAATTGATTTTAGTTGGAGGGCTAGGAGAAACAGACAAGACATATGTAGATAACTATTGTGTACACAAGATGGGAATGGAAGAGGGACATTTATACACAGATTAGGACATTGCTGTGCACCATTAGGGTAGGAACCCTTAGATCTAGAATCTGAGGTTTCAAGTCAGCAGATTGAAAGTGTTTCACATCACAATCAATTCCTTCACTTTGCACATAGATTCCTCATGACGTTTCTCTGCGTATTAAGCTCCTTTGTGCTTTTGAATGAGAAATCATTTATGAACAATCATTTCCCCAGAAGTCTCCATGGGTAATATATTTCACATGGTATGGTAAGTAGGTTTAGTGCTATGTATTTATGACATAATGTTGACATCAGCACTGGGAGGTGTCTGAATTCCAGATGATTTTCAGTCCATTCTCTCATTCTCTTGAATATACGGGGAAAAAAGTATGCAATCATAAATATAAATTGCAAAATCCCCCCCCCCAAAATAGTTGTACTCAAAAAAAAAATTGCTGACTTTCCTCTAAGGTACTAAAGCTAGTCTGCTGTTTTAATTTCTTAAAGGTGCCTACTTTGAAATCAATAGTAAATGACTGTGGGCTAATTTTTGATTGATAAATCCCTCATTAAAATTAATATCAACCTAAGCTTCCAAACGGTACCTATTAATAAAACTCTAATTGATATATGCAGCCAGTGCCTTTCTATGGATATAATCAATTTGGTGCAGATCCTGCACTTTATTGACTTCTGCTACCCAAGGGTTTTTTTTTTCCCTCTTCCTTCAGGGAGGGCCCATCTCTGCAGATACCCAAGAGCAGAACTAAGACATGAGGGCACTTGCCATTTAATTTAGACTTCCTGTGACATTCTTAACATACAGCGCCATTGTCAGACAATGCTGTTAGTGGACAGGTCCCAAGGGTCACCAGCTATGAAAAGTGAATTGCTTCACTTAAAAGCTAGACTATCAGAAAGCTCGGTGTTCTAGACACTGTGGCTCCAGCTCCATCTACAAAACTTTAAGTGCCACTTGCTGAAAGTATGGAAAAACCATATCCTGTCTTTATCCATACAAAGTATCATTATGTGTTTCACAATATCACCCCAGCCAAGCAACAGGAACCCAGCAAGGAACCTAGTGTTCAACATTCAAATGCTCTAAATGTTCAAAGAAAAACATTTTGCTTGAGTCCTGAAGAAACTCAGCCCTCATGGAGGAGGGCACATGAATATTGACTTATTTGAATCCAAAGGAGGACCTCATCCGCTGATTCTTTAAAAATACCCCTAAGCTTCATTGACATGCTGTTGCTTTATACTTCACATTTCTGAGTGAGTGCATTAACTTGGAAAATCTCAGTGCACAGAAAATAATAATAATAATAAAGGTCTACTGAGGAGCTAAAAGCCCAAAAGAAAAAAAATTCAATATCTATATTTAGCTATTTTCAAACAAAATATGAAATGAAATTTACTCTAGCTGTAAAACTCCCAAATAATCAAAGAACAGCCCAGTGGCTAAAGACCACTCAGCGGAAGCCTTTGACCCCCTCTGCAGGGATGGGTGGTGTGAAACCCTTAGATTGAAACCACTGCAGATAAATATCGCAAAGACCAGATTTGTACTGAGCTCGAAGCAGCCCTTGAGTCCTCAAAGGTGCTCAGAAAATGTCAAGAGAAAAGATTCTCCTTCAAGGCTACCAGCACTCCTTCCCTCATTGCTATTGGGCTTGGAAGCAGAGAGCTTTATGTCCCCTATGCAATTCCCAGCTAAGCTATAAAACTCATGCCGGTGAAGAACACTTAAGGGGAATTGTTTTATCCCCACTGTCTATATTGTAGGTAACTTTGTGAATGAGCGTTGAGAGAATGATTCTAGAATGGAAGGCAGCGTATCCTATTTCACTTAACCTGAAAAGAGTGAAATGATTCTCTGTCTTTCTTTCTCTCTCTCTCCCTCTCTCTCTCCTTCTCTCCTTGCACTCTCCTCTCTCCTCTTTCTATCTTTCTCATTCTCTCTCTGGATTTCTTTTAGCTTTGGATGGCTGGTTGACCATTCCTCAATTGTCTATTACATTTTAATTTTTTTCAAGATTTTAGTGATTTATTTGAGAGAGAGAGCATGCATAGAGGGAGAGAGAGGGAGAGAGGGACAAACAGGCTCCCTGCTGAGCCGAAGGACCCTGAGATCATGACCTGAGCCAAAGGCAGGTGCCCCTACATTTTAAGTCATATTTGTAGTACTTTTTTGTCTGGGATTGGGTAAAGATTGAGAAGTTTCCAAAGCAACTTGACAAAATGCAGACCCTACCTTCAGCCTGGGTTTTTCTCCAGACTGAACAGGACAGCTTTGACCCAGCCTGCCAATTTTGTGATACAGCACACTGTTTGTTTAGCAATCCCTTCGATTCTAAGTCGGGAAAGATCAAATTGCTCTGTTGAAAAAAAACTTCATTTTATGGGATTGAGGCCTGGGTTGGGCTCTCTGCTCAGTGGGGAGCCTGCTTCCTCCTCCTTCTCTGCCTACTTGTGATCTCTCTCTCTCTGTGTCAAATAAATAAATAAATATCTTAAAAAACAAAACAAAACAAACCAAAAAACCCCTTCATTTTGTATAAAATATTTAGTTTAAAAATAAAACATTTGGGGCTCCTGGGTGGCTCAGTTGGTTAAGCGACTGCCTTCGGCTCAGGTCATGATCCCGGAGCCCTGGATCGAGTCCCACATCGGGCTCCCTGCTCGGTGGGAAGCCTGCTTCTCCCTCTCTCACTCCCCCTGCTTATGTTCCCTCTCTGGCTGTGTTTCTCTCTGTCAAATAAATAAAATCTTTAAAAAAAATAAAAATAAAACATTTATAATTCTTGTTCATTATAAAAGCGAAAGAACATTTAAAAAGTTTGGAATATACAGAGAAGGTAAAGATCCCTTGCAATTCTATGGCACTTTATAATGAATGGCAGGAAACGTTTTTCCTGCATTATAGCTCTTTCGCTCCATTTTAGAGCTGTCACTTGCTCTAAAGTAAGTAAAATGCTCTTTATTCTATAAAATTTTGTATGATGAAAAAAATCCAGCAAAAGCTCAAAGAAATTTTGCAAATCTAAACATTGCTCTTTCTAGATTGTGGCCAGAGATTTCAAGGAGGTGTCTCCTCACTTGTCACTCTCTGAGGATCTTCTTGACACACCATAGGAAATGGTGACATGGTTAGTCTTTTCATCATCCTCCCTTGACCCCACACCACTGCCAACCCACCTTTTTTGTTTTGCAATGCTGACCCCCTGACACCCCTATAAGTTAAGTGTCAGTTTATTGTCTGTCCGATAGAATGTAAGCACCATGAACATTTGGGTTTCAGGTTAAAATTCAAAATCAAATTCAATAATGATTTTCAAACTCTGGGAATGCACAATTGTTATTTTGTAAAGATTTTTTTAAGGGGCACCTAAGTGTCTCAGTTGTTTACGTGTCTCCCTTTGGCTCATGATCCCAGCGTCCTGGGATTGAGTCCCGCATCAGGTGCCCTGCTCAGTGGGGAGGCTGCTTCTCTCCTTCTGCTGCTCCCCTGACTTGTGCTCATTCTTTCTTTCTCTCTCTCTCTCTCAATATCAGTCAAATAAATAAATAAAATCTTTTTTTAAAAAATGAAGATTTTTTTTAAGAGTAGTCCCAAGCTCACAGAAACATGAGGGGAAAAGTCAAAAAATTTCCCATATAACCCCTGTTACCACTTATGCCCAACCCTCACCCCATTATCAGCATTCCCCATGAGAGCAGTATATTTGTTACAATTGATAGATCCACCCTGACACACTATTACCACCCACAGGCCATCATTTATATTAGGATTTACTGTTGGTGTTATACATTCTTTGGGTTTTGATGATATGTATTCATTATGGTATCATCCAGAGTCTTTTAACTGCCCTAAAAATTCTCTCTGCTATGAATATTTTCCCTCCCACTCCCTTAACGCTTAGCAACCACTGATCTCTTTACTATCTCCATAGCTTTATCTTTTTCATGTAATATAGTTGGAATCAGACAATATGCTGCCTTTCTAAATGGTCTTCTTTCATTTAGTCATATGTACTTAAGGCTCCTCCATGTTTTTTCATAGCTTGATAGCTTATTCCTTTTTAGTACAAAATAATATTCTATTGTCTGGATGTGTCCCAGTTTATCCATTCAACTACTGAATTACTTGGATCATTCCAGGTTTTGATGACTAGGAATGAAACCACTATAAACATCTGTGTGTACGTTTTTGTCTAGACATAAGTCTTCAACTTCCCTTGGTGAATATCAAAGAGTGCAATTGCCAGATCATGTGGTAAGAATAAGATTGATTTTGTAAGAAACTGAAAAACTGTTTTCCAAAGTGGATGTGCCATTTTGCACCCCTCCAGCAAAGAATGAGCATTCCTGTTGTTCTGCATTATTGCCAGTATTTGATTTTGTCAGTGTTTCAAATTTTAGCCATTTTAATAGGTGTGCTAGTAGTATGTCCTGTTGTTTTTTAATTTGAAATTTCCTTATGCTATATATGATATATGATACATTATATATATACATATATATATATATATATACACATATACATACATATATGGAGCGTTTTTCCTCTGCTTATTTACCATCTGTATATTCTTCTTTGGTCAGGTATCTATTAAGATCATCAGATTGCTTATTTTCTCATTGTCGAGTTTAGAGAACTTTTTGTATATTTTGAATAACAATTCCTTATCATATGTGTGTTTTGCAGATGTTTTCTCCCAGTCTGTGACTTGCATTCTCATTCTCTTGACATTGTCTTTGGAAGAGCAGAAAGGCTTTTTTTATTTGCCTTTGGTGTTGTATCTAAAAAGTCATGGCCATGTGCATGGTCACCTATGTTGCTCCTGTGTTATCTTCACAGAGTTTCATAGTTTTATATTTTACATGAGGATATATGATCCATTTTGAGATTTTTTTTTGATACAGGGTCACAATAATTGTTTTACCAAGTAGCTCCCTAAGGATGAGATTGAGACAACAAAATTAAGGCATTCAGAACTCCCTAGATTACCTTGAATTAGCACACAGATTGTTCATTCAGTCACTAGTTCACTCATTCTTATGGGCACTTTCTGATCACCTACTGAGTATCTGAGGGTCTCCAAACGAAAACAGTTTTCTTGTTCTCCTTGAGGATGAGTGACCAGCACCAGTCAAAGGTAACAGAAAGGCCAGACAGAAAGATTTTGTGACACTAGGAGTTACATTACACAAAAAGAGGTGTTTGATACATTTCATAGGCTATAATTAGCCATGGCTGGGTCATGATGTCATCACTTTCAGAATATGTGAGATCTCTGTACCTAAGGAGAGGGGAAAAGAAGTAGGTTCCAAATAAACAAGGGTCAGCCTCTGAAGGATCAAGCAAACAAGACCCAGAAGATGATCTAAACCCCTGACAAGACATCCCTTTGGGAAGCCTATCCTGAGCCTTCTTTTGTCATGGCCACCACATGCCTCTCCCACACTATCTCTGCATCTAGGCCACACTCTTTCTTGTATCTCTCTTGCCTGCTCTAACCATCAGCTCATTCTTCCCTCACCTAACTCAGAATACCATGAGCCCCCACTGGCAAGAATCAATAAGGCATCTCCAGGACTGAGCACCTGGCCCAAGTAGAAGGCCTTATGCCACTGCAGTAGGAGTGGACAAATGAACTAAGAATTAGCAAATAGATTCTGGAACTAGAGATTGGCAGTTAATGAGAGGAGGGTCTTGTCAGTGGCCATATGGCAGTTGTAACAAGACAAAACTCTACTGTGAGTGTTGAAAAGTAGAATACCATATTAGGGTACATTAATAGAGACACAGCATTCAAAAACATGGAAGAAATTATTTTTTTACAGATTTTATTTATTTATTTGACAGAGAGATCACAAATAGGCAGAGAGGCAGGCAGAGAAAGAGGGGGAAGCAGGCTCCAAGCCAAGCAGAGAGCCCAATGTGGGCCTTGATCCCAGGACCCTGAGATCATGACCTGAGCTGAAGGCAGAGGCCTAACCCTCTGAACCACGCAGGTGCCCAAAAACATGGAAGATATTATGCAGTCATTCCAAGTGAATGGTGTTCAGTTCCAAGCAGCATGTTTTAATAGGAATGTAAATTAAGTAAAACATAAACAAGGATTGATGAAAAGCCCAGGTCTGGAAATGACTGCCATAGGATGGAAAAGAAAAAAGGAGTGTTAATTTAGAACAGGGGGCTTGGGGAAAAGGAGAAACCAACAGGTGGGTCTTTAAACACTGTTGTGTAAAAGATGTTCTACATGTCGGAAAGGAAAAGTGCTGAAGGTTATTGCTGAATGTTCAGAAGAAGCATATTTCAGGCCAACACAAGAAACATCTTATTGCAATTAGTACTATGCAAACTTAGATTGGATTTCCTGCTGAAGAAGTGAAGTTTTGGCCACTGCAGATATTCAAGCAGAGATAGCTATTTTTCAAAATTAATTATTTTTTAAAGTTGTGGTAAAACTTAGGGTGCCTAGGTGGCTCAGTTGGCTAAGTGGCTGACTTTGGCTCAAGTCATGATCTCAGGGTCCTGAGATTGAGCCCCGTTTTGGACTCTACACTCAATGGGGAGTCTGCTTATCTCTCTGCTCCTCCCCAGACCCATACTCTCTCTTTCTCTCCAATAAATAAATAAAATATTTTTTAAAAAGTTGTGGTAAAAATAGATATAATCCAGTTATTCTCCATCTGGCTATTTACCCAAGGAAAACAAACACTAATTCCAAAAGGGATATATACCCCGATGTTTACTGAAGCACTATTTACAATAGCTAAACTATGGGAACAGCCTGAGTATCTGTGTATTGGTTAGTAATAAGGACGATGGTGTACACACACACACACACACACACACACACACACACACACACACAGGAATATTACTCAGCCTTAAAAAAAGAATAAAATCCCGCCATTTGCAAAAACAAGGATGGATTTAGAGAGCATAATGCTAAGTAAAATAAATCAGTCTACAAAAGACAAATACCACATGATTTCACTCATGTGGAATTTAAGAAACACAACAAACAAAGAAAGAAGAGACTCACCAAAGACAGTCTCTTAAATATAGAGAACAAACTGGTGGTTGCCAGAGGGAAGGTGAGTATGGGGTTGGTTCACGTAGGTGAAGGGAATTGGGAGTACATTTATTGTGATAAGAGCTGAGTAATGTACAGAATTATTGAGCTATTCTACACCTGGAACTAAAATAACACTGTATGTTAATTATAATAGAACTTTTATTTTGTTTTTTTGTTTTTTTAAGATTTTATTTATTTATTTGACAGAGAGATAGAGAGCAGAGGTAGGCAAGTGGCAGGCAGAGGGAGAGGGATTAGCAGGCTTTCCACAAAGCAGGGAGCGCGATGTGGGGCTCAATTCCAGGACCCTGGGATCATGACCTAAGCCGAAGGCAGCGGCTTAACGGACTTTTAAATGAATTTTTAAAAAGCTACAGCAATATATACATAAAATTTGCCATGTTAATAATTTTTTTAAAAATATTTTATATTTATTTATATGATAGAGAGAGAGGGAAAGAGCACAAGCAGGGGAGTGACAGAATGAGGGAGAGGGAAAAGCAGACTGCTCACTAAGCAGGGACCCCAATGCAGAGCGCGATCCAAGGACCCGGTGATCATAATCTCAGCTGAAGGCCAAAGTTTAACTCACTGAGCCACCCAGGTGCCCCAACCATGTAACCATTTTGAAGTGTACAGTTCAGTGTCATTGATCACATTCACACTGAACATCAACACCGTCCATCTCCATAATTTTTCCCATTTTACAAAACCGAAGGGGGTGATTACTATGAGTGAGACTTATGTCTAACACTGCATGCCATCATCCCGTTATTAATACTAACTCCTATTCTCTCCTCCCACCAGCCCTTGGCAGCCATCATTCTACTTTCTGAGTCTATGAATTTGATTACTCTAAGTACCTTACATGAGCCGAACCATACAATATGTGTTCTTCCGTGTCTGGCTTATTTCATCAAGTGTTGTTCATCCATGTTGTAGTATGTGTCAGAGAGATAGCTGGTTGTTTTTGTTTTATTTTTTTTGTTGTTTATTTAAAAAAAATTTTAAAGACAATAATACTATTAATATTTTTTTACTTTAAATTTATTTTATTTTTTCAGTGTTCCAAGATTCATTGCCCATTCCCCACACCCAGTGCTCCATGCAATACGTACCCTCAGGACCCACCACCAGGCTCTCCCATCCCCCCACCCCTCCCTCCAAGTCCCTCAGTTTGTTTCTGAGGCCAGAGTCTCTCATGTTTCATTTTTCTCCCTGAATTACCCTACTTCTCATTTCCTTTCCTTCTCCTACGGTCCTCTATATTACCCCTTATGCACCACAAGTAAGTGAAACCATGTGATATTTTAAAATTTTAAGGAAAATAATAAGAGGTTTGGGATAGATGGATTGGTCTTCCAAAACAATGGTTTTATGTCCCCTGACTTGTGCAATAATCTCAAAGTACTTGGGGAAAAGTTTGGTGTGTGATGGGCACCACTGACTTATCTCAGTAGGGACTGCGTGGTCCGAGTGGGTGACTGTTGTTCGTGGATCATCAGGGCTCACGGTAAGTAAAGCCAGGAGCAGGAGGTAAGAAAAAGTAGAAGCTGAAACCTCCGTAGGAAGGGGGTGATTACCATGAGTGAAACTTACATCTAACACTGCGTGTCGTCATCCCGCTTATTCCTCACGGCTACGCTATGAAATCCATAGTCTCATTCCTGAGTCCCGATTGAGAAACATGGACCCCGATGTGTTATAACCAGGTCGAGGCCATGCTGTGACTTGCCTTATACTAAAGTAGGTACTATTTTTATCTCATGATTTCGCTAGACAGGTTATCGACCTAGCTCTCTAGAAGGTAATTAGAGGATTGCCCAAAACACCAAGAACATAGCACAGTAGAAATAAAGGAAAATAGTGAGGGAATTTGCCAGTTTATGAGAATCTCTGTGTCAGAGACACAGCGATGACTGGAATCTATTGACTGACTACATCACCCAGACACAGTGAAAGGGCAGGAAGTTCCACGGTGAACCGTGGCCTTATAGAAAAACACAAAGAAATAAACCTTCAGTCTGGACCATGGATCTATATACAATGACAGCATTTAGAAGCACTTTCTTATTAAAAGTAAAACAAACCAGAAAGTTAAATACACCAGGAATTTTTTCTTTACTATTAATAACATTCTAAATGTTCTTGAGCTTTTATAAATGTGTGGTTTTTGTAATAAATAATGTATAATACATATTAAGTATTTTATAATATACATTAACTAAGGCAATATAAGTAAATATCATTATAATTATTATACTATTATTATATATTATTATAATTATCATTGTATATGCTGGCATAATATTAATTATGATTTATAAATTAATATACATTATATTTTTACTATATATATATTGTGCTGTCGAAAGTATATATATATATGTGTTATAGATGCTGCATAGTCAAAGGTATGTGTACATGTATGTGTGTGTATGTGTGTGTATATGTGTGTGTATGTGTGTGTATATGTGTGTGTGTATGTGTGTGTATATGTGTGTGTGTGTATACACTGTACGTAACAAGAGATCAGTAAAGACCATGTGGTAGTGGTGCCCATGAATTCTTTTGACTGCAATTTGTTTATCCCCTTCATGGTGGTATCTGCCAAATAACAGATTCTAGATTCCCTTACATCTTGACTCATATACACAGTTATCTATTTAAAAATCCCAGTTAAGGGTGGGTGATAGAGATATTTTTAAAATTGAGAGTTACCTACCAAAATAGACAACATGAAGCAATGTTCAATATCATTAGCCATAAGGGAAATTCACATTAAAACCACAATGAAATATCACTACAGACATGTCAGAAGGACTGAAAGTTAAAATAGTGGCAACACCCAAAGCTGGTGAGAGTGTGGACAAAGCAGATCATTCATACATGGCCAGTAGAACTGTGAACTTGTAGAGCTCATCTGGAAAGCATTTGGCATTTTCTTATAAAACTACACGTGCAATTATCATGTGGCTCAGCAATCATAATCCTTGTATTTATCCCAGAGAAATAAAAACACATGTTGATGTTAAACCTGTATATAAATGTCCACAGCAGTTTGATTCATATTAGGTCCAAACTGGAAACAACCCAAGTGCCCTTCCATGGGAATGGTTGAACAAACTGTGCTCCATTCACAGCATGGAGTACTACTCAGCAATGAAAAAGAAGGGATAATAAATACATTCAACAACCGAATGAACCCCATGGGATTGAGGTTGAGTGAAAAAAAGCCAATCTCAAAAGGTTATACAGTCTGCTATTCCATTTATATAACATTCTTTTTTTTTAATATTTTATTTATTTGACAGAGAGAAACACAGCTAGAGAGGGAACACAAGCAGGGGAAGTAAGAGGGAAAAGCAGACTTCCCACTGAGCAGGGAACCCGATGCGGGGCTCGATCCCGGGACACCAGGACCATGACCTGAGCTGAAGGCAGTCGCTTAACCAACTGAGCCACCCAGGAACCCCATTTATATAACATTCTCGAAATGACAAAATTATAGAGATGGGGGACAGGTGAGTGGTTGCAAGGGGTTAAGGAGGAGTGAAAAGCAGGAAGGAAGTGGTATGATTGTCAAAGATAACGCAGTGGATCTCTGTGGGGATGGAGGCATTTTGTATCAGGACTCTGATGTTGATACATGAACCTAGACATGTAATAAAGTGGCAAAGAACTAAATGCACAAAATGCATAAGCATACACACTGAGAGACAGAGAGACACAGAGAGAGAAAGAGAAAGAGAAAAAAATAAAAACATGTAAAACTGGATAATCTGGATAAGATGAATAGATTGTATTGGTGTAAATTCTCTGATTGTGATATTGTGCTCAATTTTTGCAAGATATCACCATGCAATGGTGTGGAAGGGGCCTGAGCAAAGGGTATACAAAATCACACATCTTTAAGTTTTATGCATTATAACTACATGTGAATCTACAATTATCTCAACATTTAAAGTTTAATTGGAAAAAAATATGAACAAAAAAATTGAACTCCATTTGTCTGGTCTATAAATTACCCCTCTATTTCATTCTGCTGTTCCTGTGGGTGGGGGATAATCATAGGCAACTGGGGTGATAAAATGAGACTATGCTTACAATGCTCTTAGCTCTGTGGTTTAGTACACAGTATATGTTCAATAAACAGTAATAAATGATCATTAAGCAAAACATATCAATTCGCAGACTTCTGTTGTATCTCAAGGTTGGGTGTGGTCTTTTCTTAGTTAATTAGTCATGTTTCTTAACATAGGTCCTTCTGGATTGACTACAGCTTGGAAATGGCTCATTAGCTTATGTTTTATTGTATTTTTTAAAAATATTTTATTTATTTATTTGACGGAAACACAGCTAGAGAGGGAACACAAGCAGAGGGACTGAGAGAGGGAGAAGCAGGCTTCCCGCTGAGCAGGGAGCCCGATGCGGGGCTCGATCCCAGGTCTCCAGGATCATGACCTGAGCTGAAGGCAGTCGTCCAACCAACTGAGCCACCCAGGCGCCCCTGTTTTATTGTATTTTTGACAAATAGAGGGAGATTGGGCACAAGACGACTTAACTATCACACTCACTCAAGACCATAGGGAGAGGATCGTGTCTCAGCTTCCCATCCTCCTTTAAAGATGTTATTTGACTCTTTTTGGTAAGCAGGCAAGGTAGGGGAGAGGCACAGAAACAAGACAGAGACTCTTTTTCCTCACTCTTTTATGACTTATTTACCCTCAACTTCTCTCTTCCCGTGTGCCTTTACTGTTTTTTTTTTTTTTTAATCTACATCCCCTGCTGAGACATTTATGTGGCCAAGAAGAAGGAGAGGCCCCGGGACTAGAGGGGAGCAGGCATCCTGCTCAGACAGCATTCTCTTCAGAGTGCTTGTGAATCAACAGTACTGATATACTGTGTCCACACATCCACATGTATCCAAATTTTGCTCGTGTGCTTTTGAAAGCACAAAATTAGAGTCATCGCACTCCTTTTGAAATGGCCCACTTCCCAAGAAGAATGAGAGAGGGAATAGAATAGAAAAATCTTAATGAAGCAGGAGAGGAGCCAGACACAAGGTGTGACTTTGCCATTGTGGCTGAAAATCTCCTGTGCACTCCCACAGAAGGGCCTCGCTGCCTGCCAAGCGTTCTTTCTTTCTGCAAGCAGACTGCTTGGAAAGCAGGGCAGGAAACATTGGCATCAGGAGGGATATGCTTCCACTTCCTCCCGCTCTCTAGGGCATCGCTTTCCCCAAGGTCTGGGGACTGGGGAAATATGCCATATTGAAAAGAAAGGCACCAGGCAGACCTGATATTTTTATCAACCCAAACTTCTAAATGAGTTCTTGGGGAAGTGAACAGCCAAATAAAGAAGCCAGTAACCTTCGAAATTACATTCTTCACTATGCTGCTGGGGAACCAGTTGTGAAAAGTAGCTCCAAAAAGGGCCCCAGATTCAGGAAGAAAGGGGAGAACTTTGGCATTTGGCCAGGTCAAAAAAAGAGGGTTAGTGGCTGCAAAGTACACCTGTAGTTTGGTCCTCCACCTTTATAGCCGAGCATCCACCTCGTGCATGCGTTTTCTCCTCTGTTGGGCACTGTGCTACAAGCTTAAGGTACATGGGAGCCAGACTCAGCTCCTGTCCTCAAAACAACCAGAACTCCGGGGGACTCAGGTAGAAGAAACTGATGTATGCTAGATCTGGGACACCTAAACCCTTCCAAGTCAAGGAGGACTTCCCAGAGGTGCCTTGTCAACTAAGACCTGAAAGATAAGATGCAGGAAGCTAGAAAAGATATTAAGAGAGAAGGATGGAGAAGAAGGGAAGAGATGAGAAATATTTTAGAGCAGTGCTTCCCAACACCAGGCTGTTTTGTTCCCCAGAGGACATTTGACGATTTCTGGGAACATCTGGCAATTCCTGGGGACATTTTTTCATTGTCTCAATAGGAGCGGTGGGGTGGGTTAGAAGGCAGAGATGTTGCTAAATATTCCACAGTGCACAGAAGAGCCCCACAACAGTAATTATCCAGCACAAAAGTCAGTAGTGCCCAGGTTACGAAAACCTGGCCATGAGTAAGACACTGGGCAGGGTCTATTCACAGAACTCTGTTCTCAGTACACTTTGATTTCCGGGGTTCCAAAAGCAATTAAGTGAGTTCCGTGTGCCATTTCTGGGTATTGGGGTGTTCTAATTAAATCTCAAAAGCTTCGGTTTTTTGTGACAGGTAGTATCGTATTGTTTTGTTTTTACATTTTTGGTGGTTGAGAGGTAGAGTAAGGGAGGTAGTAATGAGAAGGGGTAAAACACACAGATTGTACTGGAAATTTTAAAAACTTTTGTTATAGCAATGTCTCCTCCCTCTTATTTGCTCCCTGTATCATCTGTGTCTTTGGTCAAGCTATTTTTTTCTTTCTTTCTCTCCCTCTTTCTTTCTCTCCCTCTTTCTTTCTTTCTTTCTTTCTTTCTTTCTTTCTTTCTTTCTCCCTTCCTTCCTTCCTTCTTTCTCTCTCTCTCTCTCTCTCTCTCTCTCTCTCTCTCTCTTTCTTTCTTTCTTTCTTCTTTCCTCCAAGATACATAAGCAAGCCAGATTGGACATGTCATCAACATTGACCAAAGAAAACTCTGCAGATTACCAAAATAGATAAAAATAGGATTATCCGATAAGGCAAGCAGAGCTAAAGCTTCTAAAATTGTGTTTGAATATTGAGATTACTTGAGTTATATCATCTGCATTAAGACACTACTAAATAGTTCCTGGCTTAAACCTCGGCTCGCATCAGTATTAATATAAGAATAAAAGTGTGTCATAAGGATTCTGAGTCCACTAAGAATGTTTCCACCAGCGGTGGAAAGTGGTGACATATCTGGTTTGGGCACTAAGATGAGATATAAAATCCTCCTTGCTCATTTCCTATCTTGACAATCCATACAACCCTTAAACAAAGGAGGTGAAATCACTTTTGGAAAATCTTCTTACGGAGTGTGAATATCTAACATCCCAGGCACATGGTCAGTTAATACATTCTGGCATACACGAAGGAATTTGCTGAACCCTGACAGCACTGGGTAACACTTAATTTTCCTATTGCATATTTATGAAATTAATGATATAACACCATCCTTCCTAACTTTAACTCTGGATGATGGTATTTGATCCTGTGGGAACACACAGTCATTAAGCTAGGAATTAAATGCAAGAGTAATCTGAAATTTTGAGGGAGTGACAAAGAGAGATGAATATGAGAGACCAAGTTATACATTAAATACAGGAGCTTAATGAGAACAAAGTAAAACAAATAGGTTGGTACTTTCCCCCACTGTGCCAGCTAACGCTTTATTTTATAACAGTGATCCATGCCCACTGTTATGAGAGAGGGGTTATCAAACTCCAAATTCTGTAACTCCAAGAATACTCTCCATTTCCAGATTCATAAGTCTCCCACAGACCCCATACCTCACTATCAGTATCTGAGAAACAAATATATGGGTATGTAGGAAGAGAAAAAAGGAAAGAAAGAAAGAAGGAAAGAAAGAAAGAAAGAAAGAAAGAAAGAAAGAAAGAAAGAAAGAAAGGAAGGAAGAAAGAAGAAAGGAAGAAAGAAGAAAGAAGAAAGAGAAGGAAGGAAGGAAGGAAAGAAGGAAAGAAGGAGGAAGGAGGAAGGGAGGGAGGGAAAGGAAGGAGACAGGCTCCTTGATAAGCTATCTGCATTTTGTTAGCTAGGAAGAAGGATTTTTATTATACAATTATTAAAAATATTATAATTGGTTATGGATCACAGGCCTTCACTGTGGATATTTGTAACCGTGTCATTAACAACTGTAGGCAGAAAGTGACTGCAGCAGCTGATTAGAAATGGTAATGCCTTTTCTCATTTTTGAAATCCAAATCCAGTGTTCAGGGCAATGCTTCCAGTTGCTGGGACTGAGCTAAAGGGTCTCTATTTTCCACAGATGAGGCTTTGAATATTCTCAAAGCGGAACAGCTAAGTAGAGTCAAACATCTGTTCAAAATCACTTAAGGTTGGAAAACACATAAAATCAACTTTGGGGCAAACTTGGGTGGCTCCATCAATTAAGCATCCTACTCTTGATTCTGCCTCAGTGTCCTAAGATCAAGGTCTGAGTTGGGAATCCACTGTCAGAAGGGAGTATGCCTGAGATTCTCTCTCTCCCTCCCTGCATCTCTCCCTCTTCCCCTCCCCTCTCACCAGCCCCCCTGCCACATTCATGCCCTCTCTCTTTCTCTTTCACTCTCTCTCTAAAATAAATAAATAAATCTTTTAAAAAAATCAATCTTCTTGTTGATATTTAATATTTAAGAACTGGCAATAAGGGACAATTTTAGTAGTTCCAATCACAAAATATGCTTGTTAACTCGGATCAGGGAGGGCGAATAGAATTCATCTGATGGCTAGGCCCTGGGCTCCTGATTGGTAAGTTGGAGCTGCTGTAAGACCTTGCCAACCTCTGCCATGGGCATGGAAGAAAGAAATGGTGACATGAATGTCCCATAATGTCATCTCAGCTCTGAATGATTTCTGGCAAAGTCCTGGAAAGGGGCCTCAAGAACTTTTCTTTAGCTGAATTATAGTACTGATGAATTGATCTATGTGTGACACAGAAGGAAGTTCTATTTCTCCACTTATAGTGCATGGTATATATATAACTTGTGCAATACATTGTATAAGATATACTATTTGCTACATTTAGTTATATTTATTTCAAGAAAGAACTCCTTTTGAGTTTTAATGCAAAGGCCACTTTGTATTTTCCCAAACACACCTCTCCAATTTATGTCTTATCATGGGACAAGATTTTAAGGGGACAATTTTTATAGGCTGATTTTTTACAACAGATAATTTTTTTTTTTTTTTTAGATTTTATTTATTTGACAGAGAGAAACACAGCCAGAGAGGGAATACAAGCAGGGGGAGTGAGAGAAGGAGAAGCAGGCTTCCCGCCGAGCAGGGAGTCCGATGTGGGACTCGATCCCGGGTCTCCGGGATCACGACCTGAGCCGAAGGCAGTCACCCAACCAACTGAGCCACCCAGGCGCCCCTACAACAGATAATTAATGCTAAAGCAAGTTGCCCTGACCTTTCAAGATGTGACCGACTAAGGTATGACAATTGTGACTGCAAAAAAGAAAAGCACTGTGGAAATGCAGGCTCAAAGCATACATTTAGGGATAGGAGAAACACAGTAGAAGGAATGCACACTGTATGAGCAGCCAGAGCCACAGAAAAGTCTTCGATCAAAAGTGACTTGGCAGAACTGTTTAACTCCAATAAAATTTCTGCTGAAGCCAGCACCTCTGGCTTTTGTGTAACTTCTGTGGAAATTGTGCCCATTGCCTGCCTTAAGAGAGCTGGATGAAGCAGGAGGAAAAAGGAGTGAGAAGGTAGGAAGAAGCAATTGTATCTGCCCTATGTAATTCTGCAAAAAAGAGCAATCTTTACCTGGAAACCCATTAAGATACTGAGCCTATCTCTGGGGTTTGTTTTGGAGACTTCCACCTAAAATATATTTTACTAACATGGTGAAAAGTCTGAGTCTCAATTATTTGGTCAGCTTAAAACAGTTTTTTTTTTTAAAGGGTTTGATATTTAAATTGCTCATTAAGTTAAAAAAATAATATTACTAAGGATTCATAATGATTCTGTAAAAAAAACATGTTAAGTCATCTGATGGGTTCTTTTATGCTGCTAATAAATGTCATTTGGGAGAGTGTGATATCAGCTTATCTCCACCCATATTTTTTATTCCGTTTTTACATTTTTATACATTTTTTCTTATTTTCTTAAATTCCTATTTACCCATTCTAGATCGTTCACATGCAGCACAAGAGCGGTTTCAGGAATTTAAGAGTTTAAATTTTAATTGCAGTATAGTTAACATACAGGGTCATACTAGTTTCAAGGGTACAACAGAGTGTAATTCCACAATTCTAGACATTACTCAGTGTTCATCATCCTAGGCGTACTCATGTACCTGTATACATATTTTTATATATTTAAAAGCTAGCATTTTTCGCTTAACTACTAATCCAGTTATTAAATAGCCCCAGACCTCCTCGGCGGGTTGCAAGAACAATGTGGCAAATGATCGAGGAGGTGCCGGGGAGGCTGATGACTTTATACGCCGCGTCCCGGCTCGGTGACCCACAAATCTTCTTTGATATGCCAGGCAGGAGAAAGAGCTTGAAAGGATCAGGAGGCGAGGGCCCGATGAAGCCATCATGTGACAAGCATCCTAAGCCGGCGGCGGAGCGCGGGGCTCCGCGCGGGCGGCGGGCGGCGGGCTGCGGGCGGCGGGCCCGGCTGATAGAGACGTCCGAGGCGCCCGAGCGACCCGCGCGGGGCCCAGCAGCCCGGGCGCCGCGACCGCAGAGGACACGGCCGGCGCGCGCCGGGCGAGCCGGGAAGCAATCTTCGATAAATTAAAGAAATCTCCATGGAAATTAGCATGAAACATTTTCTAATCTGCCGCTTTTCACTGCCGACAAGGGTCACTGATTTAGCTTCCCTCTTATTTTATTATTCCCCTGCCACCCCCTCGGCTTCTTGCCACCCCTCCACTCCGCTCTGGGTTTTCCGCCCGTCCCTATTGTCACCGCCCTTGGATTCTTAACCCTTTTAGACCATCTTCCCTGGAGAAGGATATTCTTCCGGTTGCTGCTCCTGGTATGATTAGCGCTGCCAGGGCCACTAAGGCCGCTGCTGCCCCAACTACCCTGCCACCAGGGCCGTTCTCGTGCTAATACTACCACCGACAACAACAGCCCCAGGGCAGAGGGAGCCCCGGAAAGCAGCCCCCGCCCCTTCTCATCTCAGCCAGGCCATCACCACCAGGCTGCCGGGGGCGGAGGGATGGCGGGCGGACAAGCGCCGCAGCTGCCCCGCACCCGAAACTGTCCCGACAGTGTCCCGCCGCATCTCTCGGTTGCTTTGACCCGCAACCAGGACCAGGTGCTCCGTGCGCTTCGCGGTTCTGAACGTGCAGATGCGGGATGGGGGCTGTGCGCGCGTACCCCTCGGCAGGTCACTCAACTCTCCACTGATAAAATGTGACTGACAGATGCGTCCTCCTACGGGTGTGGAGGGCCCCCCTAGATGCGGACGGAATGAAACCGCCAGGGCCGCAGGAGATGCCCAGAAAACGACATGGATACCCATACGCGCTGCAACAATTTAAAACAAAAACTTGGATGTAACATATTAAGTTGTGAAAATCACTTATGTAGTCTTTTACTCATTAAGCATCCTCCCCCCCCCCCCATGGATCCTTGGAGCCTCAGGACTCAATTTTCATCATATAAATAGAAAAGGGGGGGGGGGAGTAACAAGCATGGAACGTTCACACGTGTTATCTTTGCAGACAGTATTTTATTTAATCTCTCCAGCACCTCGATTTTGGAGAGTTGTTTGCGGTCAGAGGCTCTGCTGCTGCTTTTTCTTCTCTGTAGTGCTAGTTCCTGGCACGGGGTAGAGGCCATTTGGCACCAGCCAGTGCCTCCGGGTTCCAGGTCTCTCTGGGTTCCACTGCACTAAGAACTCTATGTATCTCATTTAATCTCAGAAACTCTGCAAGTTAACACATCGCTCCCATTTTCTGGTTGGGCAAACTGTTGAGAAAAAGGGGCTGGATCCAAGTCACCCCTTAATTGATGGTGGTCACACTTGTGGGCCCAGCTGATCCCAGGGCATGCTCTATCGCCAGATCATGACCATTATGGAAAAGAGGAAAGGGAGGCCAACGGAGGGGAAATGGCTTTTCTGAAGACACCCAGCTAATAAATTGCAGCCAAGATCTGACTGGGTTTACCTTTATCTGGAATTGGTGCTGTCTTCACCATAGCACAGGGAGGCAACAAAACTGTTATTTGAAAAATCATCATCCAGTTTCAGGCTTTGGTTCTACACTTTGTATGAGATCTAGCCTTACTAGTCTTCACCATTGTGTGAGGAGTTTATATGTAGTCTTTTCCATTTGAGGGTGTATAGAAATTTAGAGATCTCTTCATGACTTCCTAAGTGACTCAAAATCCCATTCGCAAACAGCACAGGTTGTGCTGAAACAGTATTTTGAAAAGAAAGCCTGTCTTTTGTGTGTGTGTGTTTTTTTTTACAATATTTCAATGGTGAAGGTTTGAATGATAATGGGTTCTAGAATATAGTTAGTATGTTTGCTTTCATTTTGTGAAATTTTGATTTTTGGTGGTGTGGAACATCAACTCAATGAACACTGATTTTACATGTAAATACAATTTTACAAATAAAATTATGTTTCAGATGCATAAGGAAGTTTATTATTTAAACAATGTATATAATTTTGTAAAAGTGGATATTTTGAATTGAAAGTATTGTGTTTTTAATCTCATTTTGGCATCTATAATTTTGTGTGCATGAACATACACGTGTCTATCTGTGATAAGTGAGGCTTGATCACGTAAGAACACTCTGTGATAAGCAGGTTAACAGGATAACAAGCTGGAAGAGAGGAAAGTCAGGGAGTTTGGAAGATCTTTCCTATCTATTGCAAATAAGAAGCGAAGTCAGATACCTTGTGCTATTGTCGATTGAATCACAGCATGCGTGTTAATGGTTATCTACATCTTTTAGCTGAGGTCCAGAGTAAGGTTTCCTGAACTAATGACGTTAAAGAATCACATTTATATTTGCTCCACGGCTAAGAAACTGCTTAAAAGTGCTAAAGCCCATTTTAGGAATCCTAACCCCCGTTGACGAAAAATGCCAGGATTCTGAGTTTACCAGGTGAGTTTAATCCATATCCAAACATTGCTTTATCTGTGGCTGTTACCTGTTCTTCTAGGTAACTTTATCCCAAGTCACCCTTCTGAACATTGCCCTCAACTATTCCAAGAAAATATATGGTGTGTGAAGGCAGGACTTGTGCCAAGTACTCAACGCAACGGAAAGGCATTAAGAAACAACAGGCCACCATGAAATGCACCCCTCCAAAAAAATGACCAAAACTAGTATATGACTTGAAAAGTGAATGTATTTCATAAAAAGATTTAATATAAGAATTTATATATATGGAGGGGCGCCTGGGTGGCTCAGTTGATTAAGCGACTGCCTTTGGCTCAGGTCATGATCCCGGAGTCCAGGGATCAAGTCCCACATCAGGCTCCCTGCTCAGCGGGAAGCCTGCTTCTCCCTCTCTCACTCCCCCTGCTTGTGTTCCCTCTCTCGCTGTGTTTCTCTCTGTCAAATAAATAAATAAATTCTTTAGGAAAAAAAAAAAGGAATTTATGTATATGGAGTAGGCTTTAAAGCACATTCTCAAAGGTATGTCTAGATTTTAAACAACTCAGTCAAAGAGCTTAATTCTATACAATAATTCAAGGCACTATTCTCGACAGGTAAGAAATAGACAAAAATATCTTGGTGAATAAAACATAATTATGAGGCAGGCTACTATGAATGAGATTGTTGAATGGATGTTGCTTTCGTATGTCCTAGAGGACCCTGATGACTGCTTGAGATGTTCACTGCTCATCATCCTATTCTACTACTTAACATCTCTTCAGTTTTCATCAAATCCCCAGCCCACCCTCATACAACCTTTGCCTTAAAGAAGTGGATCCACCTTCAAGCATGGGTTTGATTGTTCTGAGAATATTTTTATTTTATTTCCAGATTACTTAAGGATTGGACATTTGATCCGATTGTGGCTAATGAGATTCTAGATGTTGGGAACACATTCTTTCCTGCTCTTAAGAAGGAGCCAGTTCATCTCTCTCCATCACCAGGCATGCACCCCAAAAATCATGAAGCCTTCCAACTACCATTGCAGGCCACAACAGTATCTAGATTCATGGGGAAATTAAACTCAGGGTAGAGCAAAGCAGAGAGGTGAGAAGAACCTGGTTCTAGGTAACCCTAAGTCTATTCACTGTGAACCTCCATCTTAGGGGAGCTCCCAGTTTCGCTTTCTGTTTCAATTAATGAAAGCTGTTTTTTTTTTTAATGTACAAATAAAAGTATCCTAAATGATACATGCTGAACTTTCCTAGGAAAAATAGCACAATACTTTTATCAATGAAGAACTTGACACACTCCTTTGACACTGTTCTCCTGTATTTTTTTGGTTGTTGATTAGCTTTTCATGTGTCAACACTTTCATCAAAAAATTTTCCATAGAGATGATAGAAGGTTAATTTGTCATTTTTCTAACATGGTTGGTGGAACCCTCCCTCCCTCCCTTCCTTCCTTCCTTCCTTCCTTCCTTCCTTCCTTCCTTCCTTTCTCTCTCTCTCTCTCTCTCTCTCTCTCTCTCTCTCTTTCTTGTGGATGATTTGGGAAATATCCTTGAGCTTTATAACTTGTTACTGTGTAAATGTTTAAGTAAACCTTTTCATTGGAGTGCCACCTACATAAAAGTAAACAGATCATAAGAAGACACCTGATGACTTTTCACAAAGGGAAGGCACGCATGAAATCAGCATCCAGATCAAACAATGAAGTTTCATTAGTACACCCTCATGTCCCTTCACAGGTACTAACCCACTCTCCCTACTAAGAATAACCAATATCCTAGTGAATAACCCCAGAGATTCATGCTGCTTATTTTAAAATTTTACATAAATGAAATTCTACTCAATGTAGTCTTTCGAATAATTCAAAGTATATATTCTAATTTACCTGGTTCCCATTAATTCAATATTATTTTGGTGGTATCTTTATGATAGTCTATTTTATTTTATTTCTTAAAGATTTTATTTCATTGTTTATTTGGGGCAGAGAGAGAGAAGAGAGCAGGGGGAGCAGCAGGCAGAGGGAGAAACAGGCTTCCCATTGAGAAGGGAACCAGATGCAGGGCTCCATCCCAGTACCCTGGGATCCCTACCTGAGCTGAAGGTGGATGCTTAACTGACTGAGCCATCCAGGCGCCCCTGTGGTTAATTTATTTTAATTGCTGTATAGTATTCCATTGCATGAATATACCATGATTACCTTTAATTTTTTCTCCCTTCTATTGTTTGGTATCAGGGTTATGTTGGTGAAAATCATTCCTTTTCTTGTTTTTCTATTCTTTGGAGGGGTCTGTGTACAACATTATTTCTTCCCTAAATGTTCAAAAAAATAAACAGTGAAATCATTGGTTCAGAATTTTCTTTGTTGAATAGCTTTTAATAAAGTATTTGATGTGTTTAATAAATATAGAAAGAAGTGTTGCATGTAATTCTTGTATCAGAGTTGCAAAGCTATATTTTCATAGGAATTTGTCCATTTAATATAACTCTTCAAAATCATTGGCATAAAGTTGTTTATAGTATCCTATTATCTTTTTTTTTTTGAGTTTAAGGTTTTGTATTTGTTTTTGCTTTTGTATTCACTAAATACAATTCAAAAATCTAAGTGCTCTCTTCAGCATTTTTTTTCTTTTTCCTTTTTTTATTTTTTATTTTTATTTTTTTTGTATTGTTACTAAAATTTTTTTTTCCAGTGTTTCAATATTCATTCCCCATTCCCCACACCCAGTGCTCCACGCTTTAGGTGTCCCCAGTACCCACCACCAGGCTCTCCCATCCCTCCACCCCCCTCCCTCCAAGTCCCTCAGTTTGTTTCTGTGTTCAAAGTCTCTGTTGTTTCGTTTCCCTCCCTAAATTACCCTAGTTCTCATTTGCTTTCCTTCTGCCACTGTCCTCCAGTTTGCCCCTCATGCACCGCAAGTAAGTGAGACCACGCGATACTTGACTTTCTCTTCTTGGCTTATTTCACTCAGCATAATCTCTTCCAGTCCAGTCCATGTTGCTACAAAAGTTGGATATTCATCCTTTCTGACGGAGGCATAGTATTCCATTGTATATATGGACCACATCTTCTTTATCCATTCATCTGTTGATGGGCACCTTGGCTCTTTCCACAGTTTGGCGATTGTGGCCATTGCTGCGATGA
>PITA01023124.1:0-17711 GCA_004023965.1 Spilogale gracilis
AAAAAAAAAAAACTTGAACATGAATGGTTGTAGCAGTGTGACTTGTAATAGCTAAAGAGTGGAAATACCATAAATGTTCATCATCTGATGAATGGATAAACAAAATGTGGTATATCCATACAATGGAATATTATTTGGCAATAAAAACAAATGAAGTAGTGATACAGGCTACATCACGGATGAACCTTAAAAACATTGTGCTAAGTGAAAGAAACCAATGAACAGAGACTCCTGTTGTTTTGATACATTTATGAGAAATGCTGAGAATAGACAAATCCATAGAGACAGTAGATTAATAGTTGCCTGGGACTGGGGCGGCAGAGAGATGAAGGTTGAGAAATTACTGAAAATGCATATGGAATTTCTTCTTGGGGTGTTAAAAAGTTTCTAAAATTAAATTGTGGTGGTGATTACATAACTTTGTGAATAGACTAAAAACCACTGAGATGAACAAAAACTGTATCGAGTGCAGGAAACTTCCTCTAAGTAAATTACAGTGTTAAAGGTGCAAAATAAAGAAGTATGACATAATCTCTACACCAGAAGGCAGAAAGAAAAATAATAATCCATACATACTGATAGAAAAAAAACACCAATGTGCCAATTTAGTTAACTGGACAAAAGTTCTGAACAAGTAAACCAGAAAACAGGCAATACATATATATATATGGGGAATATCCACCTGTTCTTTTTTTTTTTAAAGATTTTATTTATTTGACAGAGAGAAACACAGCCAGAGAGGGAACACAAGCAGGGGGAGTGAGAGAGGGAGAAGCAGGCTTCCTGCCGAGCAGAGAGCCCGACCCGGGATCATGACCTGAGCCGAAGGCAGTCGCTTAACCAACTGAGCCACTCAGGCACCCCCCACCTGTTCTTTTGATCAAGGAGATAGAACTTAAAGTAGCAATAAAAAAACTTTTTAAATAATCAACCAGAAAATTTGAATTCTAATACCCTGTGCTAGCAAGAGTGTGGTGAAACTGACACTTTCACGTGCAGCAGGTGTGAGTTATATCAGTACCCTTCTGAAAAGCAGTTTCAAAACATATATCAAAGACTATGAAAATGTTCATATCAGTTGATCCAATACTTGCTGGTTCTCTTTGTAAAGAAATTAGTTGAAGTATATAAACGCTATTTGAGACAGTAGGGAAAATAAATATTTATTGAATCCCTACCAGGTGCCAGGCTTTTACATATTTTCTCTTTTAATTCTCTCAATAACTTCAATAGGGTATGTATTCTTTTCTTCATTTACAGACAAGGAAACAAAGGCTCTGCACAGTTGGGGCCTCTGTTCAAGGTCACACAGCTTGTAAAATACAGAGTCAGTCTTTGATTTCAGATGATCTTGTTCCAAAACCACTCTTGGCAGCAATGGTTGCTTCTCTGGGGCAAAAGGTTGCTTCCTCCTCTTGGAGGCAGGTGAGCTCACTGAGTCTACCCGCCCTTTAGAAGAGTTGATCCACCTGTCAGATGGAGGGAAGGAATGCACAAAAAGGTTTCTAGGATTTGCCTAAGATCTGGACTTTTATTTATTTTTTGTTGTGAGTAAACCTCAGAAAAGACAAGTGCAGAAATGCATAAGAGTCATGAAGAAAATATGAGACTTCCTTCAGTTTTCCCTTCATCTTTTGCACTTTTGTTGAGGATGATTAATCTTTGTTTTGGATTTTTACTTTGAATACATCGGTGATTAAGATTTTATTTATTTGTCAGAGACAAAGAGATCAAGCCAGCGAGCACAAGCAGGGAGAACAGCAAGCCCAGGCAGAAACAGGCACCCTGCTGATGAGGAGCATGATATGGGACTTGATCCCAGGACTCCAGGATCATGACCTGAGCTGAAGGCAAACGCTTAACCAACTGAGCCACGTAGGTGCCCCCATTGGGGTTTTCTTAATCAGGGTTAGCTGCTTAGGGTGTTTGAGCACCTACATGTTAAATGGATATATTGTAGTTATCAAAAGTGCAGCTTATATGTATGGGAATTCCTTGTACTTCGAAGTTTTCATTCTTGTTTGAAATTATGTCAAAATAAAAAGTTATTAAAAAATTAAATTTCAAAAAGCAATTGGAAAAATGCTTCAAAAGATATGTTAACAAGGATTACAGGATAACAGAGAAAAATGGCTGTTGACTGTCAGGTGAAAAACTTTCATATACAATATTATTATAATTGTATACAAAAATACAAAAGCTAGTAATTGGTATAAAAAGTGAAAGGAAGAGGCACCTGGGTGACTCAGTCGTTAAGCGTCTGCCTTTGGCTCAAGTTGTGATCCTGGAGTTCTGGGATCGAACCCAGCATCGGGTTCCCTGCTAGGCAGGAAGCCGGCTTCTCCCTCTCTCACTCCCCCTGCTTGTGTTCCCTCTCTAGGTGTGTTTCTCTCTGTCAAGTAAATAAATAAAATATATATTTTTTTTTTTTAGTAAAGGGAAATATAATAAAATGTGAATGTCTTGGATACTCAAACTAATAGATACTTATTTTCTTCTACTTTCTCTATTTTCTGAGTTTTATAGAGTAAGGATTATTCATTTTCACCAACATATTTCAGTGATGTCACTTATCATTGCTTTTTCTTGAGTTTTTCTTTTTCCTTTTTAGATTTACTTTTTTTTAAAAAATTGACACTGACCCTTTAAAGTTCTTTCAATAAGCATCTGCTGAGAGGCCAAATGGGTATTATTTTTTACACATCCAAACACATCTTTATTTTCCTCCTTATTGAGGAAAATCATTTCGATAACATGGTTGGAAGGGGATGGCTATTTTAATATAGTGCCTTGGCCATCCCTAGCCAGTCTTGCCAATGAGAACTTATTGTTTGATTTTCTCTCATATCTCTGTAGATAAATTGTCTTTGCTCTTTGTTAGAATTTTTTTCTTTATTTTTTGATGGTCTGAAGTTTTACTACAATATGCCAAGCAGGAATTTATTTCTATTTCTCTTAGGTGGCATTTGGGGTTTACTTCAAATCCGGGGTTAAAGATTATTAAGGCTTAAATTCCCAACAAATATCACTTTAAACATAGCTTCTCCATGTTTTCTTTATTCTCTACTTCCGTAAGTCCTATTATCAAATCATCAAAATCTATCCTTTATTTCTCCTAACTTCTCTTTCAGATTTTGTTCCATAACATTCCTGGGAAATATTCAGAGGATCTCCAGAGTATTATCTTCCATTTTACTACTTTTCTTTTATGCCCTCATGTCAGAGATTCACTCGTTTTGATATTTGTTCTACTATATTTTCAATTCCAAAAATTCAATTTCCTTCTTTTTTATATCCATCTTTGGAGTCATATCTGTTGGTCTTTATTTCATAATTAACTTCTCCATCTTACAAGATTATAATTTCTTTTGATATCTGAGAATCTTAAATATGTTATTTCAAAGTCATTTTTAAATTGCTTTATTATACTCATTTAGTTGCGTGTGAATTCATCACAATTACTAAATACGCTGACTGTTGAATATTGATCTTTTCCCTGTGCTTTAGAATTTTAGTTTATAAGCTCATCTTAGATGGAAGTTAGTCTCTTATTTCTCACAGTGAGCCTAGCTCTCATCCCTTGTCATGCAAGGGATGTTCTTCATTACCTCATGGGAGTCAAATTTCTTTGAGGCTGTTTCTAGTCCCAGAGTCTGGCAGGTCTGCCTATTCCTCCCAATTGTTGTTTTGCTTCTTATTACCTATCAACAAATATAGCTACCATTTGTTAAATGTATTTTTATATATGTAACATGTATAATATATAAATAATATAAATAAATACTGTATAAATATATAAAATATAAAATATATTTATTTTTTATATATTATATTGTTACATTGTTTTACTGTTTTAAGAGCAGCTGTACCTTTTAAATGTGTACACACAAATCTATTGTTGCTAAGTCTTTGGAACAGAAGAGTGTGACTTTAGAGCTCTACCTTGACTGGAAATATATTTACTATTTCTTCTTTTTTTAAGTTTCTGATTATGAGACACTTAAAAATACATGAAAGTTCAAAAAGTATTAAATTCACTTATATACCACTGGTAAGATAAAACATGTTAATTTTTTGCTTATTACCTCAGGTCTTTCTTCATTTTTAAAAATGTAAACTATTTCAATGATGTTGAAATCCTTCCATCCTTCCCCCCCTCTTGTGAAGTAACAATCATTTTACACGTGATGTTTATCATTCCTGTATATTTAAGATACATGTATGTAACAGATGTTCCTATATGTAAATATATATTTCCTGCATGTTTAAAAAGACATCCTAATGTATTCCCATTTTTAAAACTTTGCATGAATCAACTATTCCATATAAATGAAAAACTCTATTGCAACTTAACTTTCGAGATTCAGTATCATGTGGGAGTTTCACAGCACATATTTCTCTAATGCAGAACTGATAGGTTGTTTTCACTTTGCTGATGTTACAAATGGAGCTAAGACAATCATCCCTGAGCATGTCTCCTTGCACTTATGTGTGTGAGCTTCTATACAATGGACTTCAAAACTTGCTGAGTTAACTTAAATGTTGCCATGACTCCACAACTTAGTTGTACTCATAGAATCCCACAGCTGTGTTCTGGAGTTTGCAGTTCACATCTTTGCCTTCACTGGTGTTGTCTGTTGTCAGATATTATATTTTGCCATTCTGGTGGGCATTAAACATTATTTACTTATTTGTAGTGGGAATTTTTCTGATTCCCAGTCAGGTTGGGAATCTTTTTCATCTGTTTAATGGCCAGTTGAGGTTCTTTCTCTGGTGAATTGTTTTTTCACACCCTTCACTCATTTTTCTTAAATTTTTATCTTCCCTTTTAACTTTATATTTGCTATTTTTATATTCTGCACACAAAACCTGACAAATTCTTCATTAGTTTTATAGTCAATAGTGCTGCATAGTGATATACAGTTCTTACTTTCTGCATAGTGATATACAGTTCTCCTTTCTTTCCATGGAAAATGGAATTTCCTGGCCTCCTTGGAATTAGGTAGAACCATCCAACTAGTTCTGCTAAATTAATTCTGAATAGAAGTGGTGTGGGTCACTTCTAGGTTAGAGCATTTATTTAACTGCCATTATAAACTTCCAGAATTTTCTTTCTCTCCAGCATGGTTCCTGGCATAGGTCAAGATGTGGGTGCTCCTACAGCCTGGATCTCCATGTAACTACCATGAGTAGCATTCCCTGTTGACTGACAGTGTCCGTGTTACGTGACCAAGTTATAAAACTGCATTGTTGTAAGCCGTTGGAATTTTGGAGCTGTCGTTAAATTCATTATACATGTTACAAATAACTTCTCTCCATTTGTATCACACTTAATGTTTTGATCTTAATGCAATCAAATTTATTAATCTTTCCTTTATGATTTTTGCCTTTTAAAATCTTGTTTTGTAAATTCTTTTCTCTTCAAAGTCATAGTTTCATCTGAAAAGTTTTAAAGATTTCATGTTTTGGAATTTATTTTCATGTATGATATAAGGTAAAATATTAATTTAATTTTAATTTTATACATAGGTGGCCACTTTTATAACTTCCATTGATAGAATAGCTTAGCTTTTCCCCTATTGCTTTATAAGGCTACTTGATGCATATCAAGTTTCCTTAAATGCTTAGACATGTCTCTGAGCCACTCCACTCTCAATTTGTCAACTTTGCACCATTACCACACTGTCTTTGACATTATTTTACTGAAAGTCTCTGAATGATAAATCTCTGCTTTTTACTGAAAATATTTTATTTTGCTTTTAGTTGTGCATATTTAGCTAGTATATGGTATTTTAGTTTGGCAGTTATTTTCAACCCGCCCTTTAAAAATATTATTGCTTTTTTTCTTTCAACCTCTATTGTTGCTATGGAAACACTTTCTTTCTTTCTTTCTTTCTTTCTTTCTTTCTTTCTTTCTTTCTTTCTTTCTTTATTGCTATGGAAACACTTCAACTGCTATTGCTTTGTAGGTTATCTGCTTGCTTTGGCATCCTTTTTAAAGCTAAGTTAAAGCCTTAAATTATTACATATGTCATTCTAGAATTTTCTTTTTATTGTTTAAATTAATTCACATTAGGGGTAAGTACTGAGAATGGCACCTGGCACCAGGCAACTGTCAGTTTCCTTCTTTTTATTATCACTTGTATTGGCAAAAATCTAGGTCTGTATTTTCAATTAGGTATAGAAGGAAGTTAGTAAATACATTTGAACTACTCAAAACTAATCGCTATTTGGTTATTTGATCATAAAGAAGTCCTTTCATGAAGAAATTGGATCATTCCTGCAGAGAATTGTCACCGCATTTTCTTGGTCATACCATATATAGCACACTTGGGAACTGTTCACATGAAAGTCTTGGTGAGTAGTTTTGTCTAGTGGTCTGGAGCTGCTTCTGAGATTGGAAGGATTATAAACCAGTATTGTACATTCCAGGCTCCCTGGCATAACTCAGAAAATGCACCTACTATTCTAAAAGGCAAGATCAAAAATCTTGGCCAGTAATCCGTATTGATTTTTACATCTTATCTCTTGGATGAAATTGATTTGAGTAGATTTCATCTCAAAATACTTTGTAAAATCCCCACTTTCATCTCACATATTCTGGTGCAGCTGGAATACCTCCTTGCCAGTTTTTTTGCAATACTGAGGTCTAGAAGGGCATAATGAAAATTTGAATGAGTGTCATGTCCAAAATTAAACCTCACCGCTTAAAAAAAAATTCAGCTAAAAGAATGCTGTATACAATATGCAACTCAAATCCACTATAAATTTTGGAGATCTTTCCTGCATGGAGTCTGGAAAAGCCTATCACCTGAAAATTTTAAGTATTTTTCTGCCTCCTGGAAAGGGGCTTGACTTAAAGTTTGAGGAAATGTATCCCTTAGACCTGGGATAACTTTCCCAAAAAAGGTTTACTTAAGCAAGTGAAGAGCAAATACCTTTCCTGAAATGGACATGTTTGAATCAATATGATTTTAAGGTGTTAAAATGATGCTTACAACAATGAAAAAAGTTAAAATTAATGGCAAAAACACATGTCTGGAAGTTGTTTCCTTTAGAGGAATATTTCGTTCCTAGGTATGGTTACATTGCTTGGCCTTTGGACCCACGACTATGTGTTTATGTTGTTGAATTGCCCTTCCTACATTGCCAGCCATGAGTGATCAGGTCTCAAACACATTACTAAAGAAATGACTTATACTTTATGACCAGTAAGCTGTCTTGCTTTGTGGAGGAACTAAGCAGGAGCAGCTACTTCAACTATGCCAATTAATGCAGAATAAGATCCAGTATCTATCATCCTGTAGTATAATCTTTACACCATTTATTCTACCCTTCTGTTTCTTAACACTTCCCTCCATTCTTCCTTCCTTCCTTTCTTCCTTCCTTCCTTCCTTTCTTCTTTCTTTCTTCTTTTCTTCCTTCCTTTTTTTTTTTTTTTTTTGGTTAAGATAAATCAGTTTCTGTAACCTCAGAAGGGATAGCAATTTACCATGTAACATCTCAAAGAGGTGTGATTCCAGGACTCAGAATCTTTTTGTCTTATGGCTCTGCTATCTTTAACACGTGACTCCCAAGTTACCATGTTCATCTACATCAAACTGCACAGAGAAAAAGAAAAACATGGATGTTGAAGCACAGGAAATTTTTATTGTCAGACATTGAAGTAGTATATATCCCTACCACTCAGAATCCACTGGTTAAAAGCCAGTCATAAGACCTGGATTTAGTGGAGGCTAGAAAACATTCTCTAACTGTATGCCCAAGAAGAACAGTAAATGGGTTTGGCAAACAGCTGGCCAGTGTTAAATCACACTATCTTTACTACTTCATCAATTTTTTAAATTGGAAGTTTACAGTTGTTCATGGGAGGCTCTGGTTCTTATTTCTAACTTAATGCAAGCCGGAGGAAGTAGAGGGTTTTCATATTCTAGAAGTCAGAGGAGTTCATTTGCATGCAGAAGTGCCTGGTAAATCAGAAGCAAAGAAGAAAAGTCAGAGAGAGAAGTGGAAGCCTGATCCTCACCTCATGTGGGTGGAAGAGTAAAGAAAGAAGCAAGACTGGGGTTGCTGAAGCCCAACCTGGATTTGGCTCTCCATCTCTAACATGTGGGGTGTGTTCAAAACCTATTCAAAAACAGGGCCAGTGGAATCATTACAAACAAACCTCAGTTATCTCTAGATAGACTGAGATGACCACTTTTAATACTTATAAATTTATCAGAACTTTATTCTGGATCTCTGTATACATCTACTCTTTGATATTTTTTTCCCTGTCAGTTTTCCTAGTGATGTAGAGCTGGAATAAAGTAGCTTCCTATCAATAAGATCGAATTCACTAAGACTGGGTCATACAAATTTCAGAGCACAGATAGGCTGGTAAGGCATCACAGTGCTAAAGATCTGGAAGGCCATTCTAACTGAGGTCTCAGTGGCTACAGAGACCAAGGCACATCCCACTTGTGCTGTCTGACATTTGCTTTTCAGCTACACCTTCTGACAACTCTTTACAACATGAAAGATGCAATATACACTCCTTTTCCTGCAAAGGAGGCCTCTGGAATTTTTATACACGTTAATAACATCTAGAGACAGATATTAAATATGTTAAATGACTAAGAGAGACTAATTTATTTGGGCAACAGCTAAATTCTCATCTTCTTAAATTTAACAAAGCACTTTGTCAGGCTTTGTAGAAAGATGGGGAAGAAAGAGTAATGAATAAGTAGCCTAGGTGACTTTAGGGATGTGGGAGGAGATAAGAAATCAGACATTCATTCATCAAAGGGTTCAAAGGTTCAGTTACACAATATGAATGAGTTCTGGAAATCTAATGTACAGCGTGGTGACTGTAGTTAATGTCATACTGTATGCTTGAAATTTGCCAAGAGGTGATCTTAAGTGTTTTTACTGTAAAATAATAAATGCATACAAACAAACATAAATAAATAAAGAAATCACAACTCTGTGTGGTGATGGTTATGTTAATTAGCTTGATTGTGTAATCACTGTACTATATATATGTAAACATCACATTGTATATCTTAAACATGTATAATGTTTATGTGTCAATTATACCTCAATAAAACTAGAATAAAAGAAATATAAACATTTAACTAAAACACATGGCATAACAGTAGTGCTGAAACATAAATAGAGACAAGGTACAATGACAGGTCAGAAGATAAGTGGGTTAATTCTCATTAGGTGGTACCTAAGAAGGCTCATAAAAGAAGCGCTATGTGAGTTGGGTCTCAAAGGAGGATTGCCTTCCAATGGTGGAGATGATGCAAGGAAGATTATGCGAGCAAAGGCACAGAAATAAGCAAGGTTGTATGAGAGCAATCTGATTCCCTGGAAGCAGTTCAGTTGTTATTCAATAAATGCCAGAGGTCCTATTATGTGTCATATACTTTTATGAGATACATCAATGAACAAAACAGTCTGAATCAAAACAAAACAAAAACAATGGGATCCCGTCATGGGTGGGGGCAGAAAAAGATGGGATCGGTCACAGTAAAGATAAGAGCCGAGAAGAGCTATATCAGGGGCCCCTCTTTTCTGTGCAGCAAATCATGAAGTCGTATTTGCAAAGATGCTCTTAGGAGACTGCTCTAGATTTGAGAGAAATGGAAAAAGGGAATGAATTAGAATGTCGTGGAGCTTAAGTCTATCCTATACAATGGTGTTGGGTAAGAGATGATGAAAACTCTGTTTTTCTATCTTCAATCTGGCAACAATGAGTAGGATGGATAAGAGAAACAGGAAACCACAGCCTTGGGGGAATTGCAGTGGTCTAGTGCAAGCATTACGGAGGGTCTGGACTGGACAGAGAAGAGTGAGGCTGAATGAAGGCGAAGGCACAATACAGATTTCACAGTAGAAAATATACTACATATTTACTATATGGCACAAGTTCAATGGGAAAGCACAAATAATATGAAAAAGATGCAAGTAAAGGAAAGACTACTGAACCAGGAGTTGGAGCCGGATTCAAATTCCTGTATGCCACTAAGTTGGTGACAGATTCTGGGTAGTTTATTCCCTCATTAGCATCTCAGCTTCCTTATTTGACCAATGAAGGACTTAAAAACTGATGGCCTCCTTGATTTCTAAATATCATTTTTTAATAAGGAAAACCAGGGCTCCTTGGAGAAATGACTGAGGCTAGAGCTTGGGCAGGTAAAACAGAAGAGGAACCAGGAACACCTTGCAGTAGCAAAAAGGAAGTGCTCGACAAACAAACAGACATGTCCAAAGGTCCCAGAAGCCAACCTAAGGGAGCGTACAATGGTTGAACTTGGAGCAACTGGATCAACAAAATAAATACCGATCTTGGATTACAACCCCAAATATAAAATAAACATTCATGAGTACATTTTTTTTTTAAAGATCTTATTTATTTGACAGAGAGAAACACAGCCAGAGAGGGAACACAAGCAGGGGGAGTGAGAGAGGGAGAAGCAGGCTTCCCGCCGAGCAGGGAGACCGATGTGGGACTCGATCCCAGGTCTCCAGGATCATGACCTGAGCCGAAGGCAGTCACCCAACTAACTGAGCCACCCAGGTGCCCCTCATGAGTACATTTTGATAAAATAGGTGATTGAATAAAAAATATGGGAGAGAAGAGTCAAATCTTTTTTACAGAAAAATTTCAAATGTATGTAGATGTTCCCCCCTCCAAAACATGAAGATCCATTCCTTTCCCCACCCAGACACACCCTGAGAGGAGTCTAGGCTTAGTGACTCAATTCCAAAGAATAGAATGGAATAGGGAAAAAGAAAATAGACACAGGAGAAGCCTGGCAAACCCAACGTTAAGCAAGGGTTGGAAATTAATATCACCATAATATCATGAGGTTATCATGCACTCACAATATAATATGATAAGCAGGGCACTTTGCCTCCGTTATCTTCTCCAAAACACCTAACCGCAGTCTACAAGTGAGAAACCCATCAGACAAACTCAGTAGAGGACATATTACGGAATTCCTTGCCAGTCTTCCTAAGGACCGTCCAGGGTGTTAAGCAAACAAACAAACAAGACAAAAGACTGGAGACTGAAACTAATGTAACACTGAGGGTCAACTGTACTTCAATTTAAAAAAGGGGGTCTTGGAGGGTTCAGTTGGTTAAGCATCTATCTTTGGCTCAGGTCATGAGCCCACGGTCCTGGAGTTGAACCACGCCAGGCTCCCTGCTAAGCAGCCACACTGTGGCTCTCTTTGAGGGAGCCTGCTTCTTCCTTTCTCTCTGCTCCTCCCCCTGCTCATTCTCTCTCTCTTTCTCTCTCTCTTTCAAATAAATAAATAAATAAAATCTTTAAAGAAGAAAGAGAGATTAAGAAACTATCACAAATCAGAGGAGACTGGAGAGACATGACAGCTAAATGCAGTGTGCTATTCTGGATTGAGTCCCGGAACAGAAAGAGGACCTTAATGGGAAAACAGATGAAATTCAAATAAAGTCTGGAGTTCAGTTAATTAAAAAAAAATTGATGGTCTCTAAAGTCCCTTCCAGCTGGTAGCTATAAGAATAGCATTTATTATCTAATTGCTTCATAACTGTGCTCATATTGCTTACCAAGTGCCAGGAACACACGAGGTAAGGGAACCATTAAGGCAGGCTGGAAGGCTTTAATCAACTGGGTTTTTTCTCTTTTAACTTCCTGTAGTTGTATGTTTCAGTGATGTAGTATGTGGTTAGCTCAAAACAATTTTTGAGGCAATAAAGCAGTGTTTTGGTGAAAGTCTCTCGTCTGTTACTTCCCCAAACCAGCGCTCACCCTGTGCCCTAGTAAGGACAACCTCAAGTGACCCGGCAGATTTCCATTCACTTCAACCCTGAGTGTTTGATTTCCCAAGGCTGTGCCACCCATCACCCAAGGCAGCCCTCTGTGAAACTGTTGCTATGGAGATGGTCGTGGTGGTAAGACTACCTTTGGCTCATATGATTTTCCTGGACAGTTTCTTCGCTTAAAAAAGTTTATGGAGCCCCAAAGTGAAATCATGCTGGCTCTGATTCATGACATTTTCCTGAGACTTTATAATGTTTCTTTTTTCTAAATAAGCAATTTCAGGTCAGGTAAAAATGTGAGTAAATCATGCCTGGCTCTTGTTCCAGATGTATCAATTTCTGTCCATTCCCGTTTTTTCCCTTTCATGGCTTTGGGGCAATAAAAATAAGCAATGCCTCTACTCCAAAGCCTTTCTGAGTACACACTATATAAACGGTATACCGTGCAGGGAGCAGTATTTCCCTACTTTGGTCATTACCGACCTTAGCATTTTCTCTGGCAATTATCTGAAACAGAGCAAGAACGTGGAGTAACGATTTGGGCACACTTAAGACCCTGGGAGGATCAAAGGGGATCAATGTGACAGTTAGTGAAATGGGGAGGAAGCAAACCACCCCCCACTGCCAACACTAACATAGCCCACGCTTGAGAGTCAGGGAGAGCCCAGTTGCCAAGTGTCTGCCTGCATTTTCTTTGAGGGGCCCAAGCTCGGAGCAGGTCAGGAAAATTATGGCTTTTATCAGGCAGACACTGTGGCTCTCTTTGAGGATGGCTGAAGTCTCACTCACCACTGGTAACTGTAACACACGCAGTCTTCTCCAAAAAGAACATGAATATTTTCATGAACTGGGAGAGAAGCTGCCCACATGAGACTTCATGATTTGGGATTCTAGGGCAAGGCTGAAAGAGGTAAGACGTTTGTAAAGAAATTCAGAGGGAGGGCTTTGGAGCCACATTGAGTGGATTTTAATCCTGGTCCTTTCACGGAGCCTTTGTTCTGTATAACTTGAGCAAATTCCCTAACCTCTTTGCCTCAGCTCCCTGGTCAGTAAAATAGAAAATGGTGATCAAATCCAAGTCACAGGACTGCCCAGGCAATGAATAGAAGTGGAGTCCTTATATAACACTATCTGGCATGTGGCCAATCCTCAATAAAAGTCAGCTACTATTATTTTAATTTTAATCATCATTGTTCAGGAAATCAGTAATTAACAATCAGGTTTTGTGCTGTCCCGTGAGTGGCTTTTTCAGACTTATTCAGTCTTCAAATAGTCATTGAGCGCTTAAAACCTACTAAGCACTGTGTTAAGCACTGTAGATCATTTAAGAACAAACAAGTCCAGTTCTTTGCCTTAATATTCCAGTAGTAGAGATAAGAAAAGTACGCACAGGAGCGCCCGGAGGGCTTAGTCAGTTAAGCGTCTGCCTTTGGCTTAGGTCATGATCTCAGGTTCCTGGGTGAGTTGGGCTCCCTGCTCAGTGGGGAGTTTGCTTCTCCCTCTCCCTCTGCCCCTCTCCCACTCGAGCTCTCTCTCACTCTGCTCTCTCTCTAATAAATAAAATCTTTTAAAAAAAAGAAAGAAAAAGTAAGGGGGATACATGATAGAACATTCTCCTCTCCCCCCCACCCTCCCGCCGTGTGGCCCTGATTATAAAGTACTTTGGGACTCCAGAAAAGAAGTGAATTGCCTAGTAAGTGGGATGGGATACTCTTTGTAAAGGAAGTAGCATTTGTCCAGAATGTGAATTACAAATGGGATTTTTTTGGTCTTAATGATGGAGATTGGCATGGTGTGCAGGGCGGGGTAGAGAGGACTGGAGGCAGAAAAAATGACAGAAGAGGTACTTGAGAGACAGCCATTAAACCAGGGTTTCTTGGTGGGAAGTTTCCAAAGGTAGAAAGGGTAGTCAGTGGAGGGCCTTGAATAGACTTAGTCAAAGGACTTTACATTTTTATTTCATTAGGAAATTGGGCCTCTTTAGGAACAAATCAATAGTGCTAGAATTTTGGATCAGAGGTGTGCTCTAGAAACTGACTCTGAGGGGCGCCTGAGTGGCTCAGATGGTTAAACGTCTGCCTTCAGCTCAGGTCATGATCTCCAGGTCCTGGGATCCAGTCTCAGGCTGGGCTCCCAGATCAGCGGGGAGTCTGCTTCTCCCTTTTCCTCTGCCTCTCCCCCTACCTCTCTGTCTCTCTTTCTGTCAAATGAATAAATAAAATCTAAAAAATAAAAAGAAAAAAAGAAAAAAGAAACTCTCTCCTTGAGAAAATATCTGTCACAACGCTGACCCTTTCTCATGCAACACAGATATTTCTATCATCTATCATTGTCTTCAGCACATATTTTTTGAAACTTTAAAAATGAACAAAATATCTTAACAAAACCCTAGTTCCTCAAAGATTATAAGTTTTACGATTACAAAGTACTTTTACCAAAGGTTTATAGAGCATGTTATCAAAGCTCAATAATTTTTATAACAAAAGGGATTTGCCTACTGAGATTTCTCTTTGGAGAACAGCCTCTTTTCCATAGCTCCACGTACTTCATTAATATAGTGTTTGCACTTAGCTCTGTATAACTACATACAAAATATTTCTTATGCAACAGTTTGGTCAAGAGGCCAAGTTATTTCAGTTATGCAAATATATGACAAGAGACCTCAATAAAATAGGTTTTTCAAATATTCCTTGAAATTAAGCTCAAAACTTCACTCTAAGGATTAGTCACAAATTCTGCAAATAGAATACTTTGAAGAGGCCCAAATACTGCACCTACATTCTTTTTAGGATACCAACCGACTTGAATTTTGGGTCCATTTTCTGTTTTTTGTTTTTGTTTTTTAAAGATTTTATTTATTTGACAGAGAGAAACACAGCCAGAGAGGGAACACAAGCAGGGGGAGTGAGAGAGGGAGAAGCAGGCTTCCCACTGAGCAGGGAGCCCGATGTGGGACTCGATCCCCGGTCTCCAGGATCATGACCTGAGCCGAAGGCAGTCGCTTAACCAACTCAGCCACCCAGGAGTCCCCAGTTTTCTGTTTTAAATGCTGTTTTAAAAGCCCTTCCCGCTTCCCACCCTCCCTCCTTCTTTTTCCTTCTTTCCATCAGTAAACATTTAATGAGTACCCCCTCTCTGCCAGTTAGTGCACCAGATGCTTCCATATTCGTTTCCAGCAGCCCAGGTGTTTTCATTTGTTCATTTTTCCTGTTAAAGTTTCACTGTCAGTGATGGAGAAAAGCACTGTATCACACACCCCAACAGTCATTTCATGAAGTTCTCTTGTAGAAAAAAAAAAAAAAAAGCTCAATCTTTAATTACGGAGGGATTCTCCAGGCATTCTTTGAGGTCCTTAGAGTATGCCTTTTCATTGCAGACAGACCCTGCAGGCAGAAGCTCTGGGTAACGGTGACCTTGGAGGTTAATTAGAATTCTTCCGAACTCAACTCTGGTTGTGATTCCTATAGGACCCAAAGGTAAGCCAGTAACTCATCTACCTGACATTTGGTTTCTTAAACTAATACTGTATTAATAATACGTGCTATGTGTTGCAGAACAATTAAGGCATATAGTGGGCAAAGTATTTGGAGCTCCTTAAAAGAAAAAAATTGTATGAGTTATTAAATAAAAATAACAGAAATGGCAATAATGCCAAGATGGAACAATATTGTGCTGAATTTACTTCCTCCACGGAGTTTTTCCACACCCTTAAAGGAGCTACAAATTAATCATTTTTTAAATGGACAACTGACGGGCAAGTAACCCATTTGACAAGCGTGATACAATTCTGTGCCCCCTATTAGTTATTAAAGGGAGCATTTCATACCAGAAAAGGAGCACCTAAAAATTAACAGGAGATAATGTGGTGCCATGGAGAGGATGCAGACCTCCATGCCCAGCTGGGAGACACAGAACATCTCTGACCTCCGGTTCCACATCTAAAAAACAATGAAGTTAGACTATAGGATCTGTAAGATCCTTTCCAACACGAAAAGTCTAGCATTCTTGGAACCTCTTAATGCTAACCCCTGGTGTCAATTTCCAACCACTAACTGGAGAGTTTTTAGAATTTAAAATAGCCATAATTTCTGCTGCTTTGGTCTAGCCCACTCCCAAACTCACACCTTTTGATGGGTTAGCCAGAGAACATAGTGTTTTCCCAGCATTCTTTGTCCTCAGTAGAATTATGCTCCAGTTCAACTTCCTCTAGTTTACTTACTCCACATTTTATTGAAATTTGGCATCCAGCTGCTCAGTGAAACATTGCACCACAATTGAAAGCTCGACATCTTTTATTACCTAGGGTGCTCTCAAATTTATTCCCAAAGAATGAGAATCTGAGAACAGCTGAAAGAACACCCCTAAACCTGAACTCTTCTTTCCAGAGACAGCTGACTCCAAGTTCAGGAGCCTCATCATCTTGTCTGTCATCAGGGGAGCCTCAGACCAGGTAGGCTGCTATTCTCAAAGAACATCATCATTTGTATTTAGGGGAAATCAGGTTGAAATGAACAAAGAAGTGTGAATAATATTCTTCCTCATAGTCTTGTTTTAAGGTTTTAAGATAATGTTATGTAAAGCTCCTAATCCGAGGGAGGTACTAGTATTGGTGGTCATTATTAAGGGATACCTTGGTTTATTGGATCAACTCTCATCATACCCATCCCCCATTCTAAGCCCTTGCCAAACAGAAGCCTCAGATCCCCATAGTTATTATGCTTTCTGGTCCTACTGGACCATTGCCTGTCCCAACCCCTCACTCCATTCCCTTTAACTGACCAACTTCTAGTCAACATTTTCAAAATCAAAATTCGGTCATGAATTCAACAAATATTTATTGAGCACCTACTATGTCCAAGGTACTGTTTTCTGATGCTATGAATACATCAGGGAACAAAACCCTGTCACGTGTTCTCCCTAACATGTCTTGTAACTACCAGATGCTCCTTTGGTTATGTTTCTCTTTATCCCCATGTGACTGCTTGCTCCCTGGGAAGGAGGACCATGCCTTTCATAGAAATATAACACCACGCAAATGTCTGGCATTCAAAATTGAACAAATAAATCATTAAGCAAATAAAATTAAGAAGGATCAAGAATAAGTGGAAACAGGAAAAGGACAACACTTGAGTCATGTTATTAAACCATTAATTATAACAGCAGCATGAGGAGAAAAGAATACTCAGTCCTTGACCAATTGAACCCTAGAAGCTTTCTGCTGCTCATTATGGACTTTATTCTCAAAAATCACAATTCTCTTAAAGGTAAATTATACATCTGTTGATTCCAGGCACATGTTAAGATTTCCCATGAATTTGCATGTTTTTTGCAAAAGGGGGAAAAATCATCCTTTAAGATGTTTACAAGGAAGCATTTTGAAGAGATCTGTGAAAACTATGGCGTGTGCAAAAGGGGAGTATAGAAATAATTCTGGAAAGAGAAGGAAACTAAAAAAGCAGGAAGAATTCCACCAACATTCTTCAAAACGTTAGAACAAACAATCCTAAAATTTATATGGAACCAAAAAAGACCCCGAATCGCTAAGGAATTGCTAAAGAAGAAAAGCAAAGCTGGGGGCATCTCACTATCTGACTTCAGGCTTTATTACAAAGCTGTGATTACCAAGACAGCACAAAAACAGAGAAATAGACCAATGGAACAGAGTGGAGAGCCCACATATGGACCCACAAATCTATGGTCAAATCATCTTTGACAAAGCAGGAAAAAATATCCAGTGGAAAAAAGACAGTCTCTTCAACAAATGGTGCTGGGAAAATTGGACAGCTACATATAGAAGAATGAAACTAGACCATTCTCTTACACCACACACAAAGGCAAACTCAAAATGGATGAAAGAACTCAACGTGAGGCAGGAATCCATCAAAATCCTGGAAGAGAACATAGGCAGTAACCTT
>PITA01023124.1:17811-28932 GCA_004023965.1 Spilogale gracilis
AGACAAAAGCGAAAATGAACTTCTGGGACTTCATCAAAATAAAAAGCTTCTGTACAGCAAAGGAAACAATCAACAAAACAAAGAGGCAACCCACAGAATGGGAGAAGATATTTGCAAATGACACTACAGACAAAGGGCTGGTATCCAAGATCTATAAAGAACTACTCAAACTCAACACCCAAAAAGAGGATGAACACATCAAAAAATGGGCAAGAGACATGAAGACACACTTCTCCATAGAAGATATACAAACGGCTAACAAACACATGAAAAAATGTTCAGCGTCACTAGCTATCAGGGAAATTCAAATCAAAACCACACTGAGATACCACCTTACACCAGTCAGAATGGCCAAAATTAACAAAACAGAAAACAACAAGTGTTGGAGAGGCTGCGGAGAAAGGGGAACCCTCTTACACTGTTGGTGGGAATGTAAACTGGTACAGCTGCTTTGGAAAACAGGGTGGAGATTCCTTAAAAAATTAAAGATAGAGCTACCCTATGACCCTGCAATTGCACTACTGGGCATTTACCTCAAAGATACAGATGTAGTGAAAAGAAGGGCCATGTGTACCCCAATGTTCATCGCAGCAATGGCCACAATCGCCAAACTGTGGAAAGAGCCAAGGTGCCCATCAACAGATGAATGGATAAAGAAGATGTGGTACATATATACAATGGAATACTATGCCTCCATAGGTGAATATCCAACTTTTGTAGCAACATGGACTGGACTGGAAGAGATTATGCTGAGTGAAATAAGCCAAGAAGAGAAAGTCAAGTATCACATGGTTTCACTTACTTGCGGTGCATGAGGGGTAACCTGGAGGACAGTGGGAGAAGGAAAGCAAATGGGAACTAGGGTAATCTAGGGAGGGAAACGAAACAACATAGACTTTGAACACAGAAACAAACTGAGGGACTTGGAGGGAGGTGGGTGGAGGGATGGGAGAGCCTGGTGGTGGGTACTGGGGATGCCTATAGCGTGGAGCACTGGGTGTGGGGAATGGGGAATGAATCTTGGAACACTGGGAAAAAAAACTTTAGTAACAATAAAAAAATAAATAAATTTAAAAAGAAGCAGGAAGAAAAAAATGTTGTTAAGAAAGATGCACTATGGAGGAAAGAGACTGACAGTTTAAGAACATGAAAACAGTGGAAACCATACAAGTAGTAAATGCAATTGTCACAAGTTACTCATGAAATTGCTTTATTTGATTCACTCAGCAGCTCTGTAAAGGGGATGCTGTCCTTTCCATGTCACAAATAAAAAAACTAGGGCTCAGCACTTGCCTGACAATTACATGGCTAGTAATTGATGGTCTCTGATTTATGGTCTAAGAATTTTCCCACGAAAATGGGAAAGATAAGATTTCAAATCAAAGATAAGAATAAAGAGCAAGTTGTGCTCGATAAATGTTTGCTGGCAGAATGGGAAACAGACGTAGAACAGGAAACAGAGATTGAAGATAGAAATTTCAACTTCAATGCAGGCGATTTCTCAAGAATCACCAAGCATGTTCAAGACATTGTCTCCTGACTCCCAGGGTGATTGATCAGCATGATGTGAGTAAGAGGAAGAAATTAGTATTCTTAGTTTATAAATTATAGGATTGGTAAGAAGTAAGTCAATAATTTGAGCACAGTATCAGCCATGGTGTAGGTGGGAAGGAGCACACTCTAAAGGGCAAGGGCATTTAATGAAGAAGTAGATTTACAGAGATAGAGGCTGGAAGAATAATCTATGCACTAACCATAGTGGGAAATGATTTCTACCCCAAGCCCAAAGGGACCATGAACCCCAGTGTGGGCGGCAGCCAGGAGAGAGGGCTGTGTGGAAGTCCCTGAGGTCTTTGGATCTCTGATAGAAAAATGCAGCCATGGCTGTAGTGGTGGGAAGAAAGAGGCTGTGCTAAATACCCTCTTCTCCAAAAAGATAAAGTCGAAAAATAAGGACAAGGAGAAGGGGACAAGAAGAAGGACTGTAATACTTCTATAGGATATGAAGAAGGAAGAGAAGGCATTTTTAAAGATATATGAATTTAGGAAATGAATTATACACACACATGCATACATATATAGTTTATTTATTTATCTTTTATATTTCCCTCCATTCATTCTGCAACAGCGTCATAAGCTCTTGATGGCAGGCATTTAGAACCCCTTGGGTGGATGTGACAATAGTGTAAAACTCCTGCTCCAAAGAAAATCACAGGCTCCTGGGGAAGAAGATAAGCAAGTGAACAGTGCAAGCAAAAATAACAACAAAAAAATACGGCACGTTGTAAAAGAAGTACATACACAATTCCACAGTGTGAAGAGAGCCAGCATGACTCTACCAGTGGGAAGGGGAGGGCTGGAGAGGGCTTATGAATGGGGTTGATATTCAAGCTGCATTTTGAAGTAGCAGTTGGGAAGCAGACCTGTGGAAGAAGGCATTCCAAGTCAGAAAAGTGGCCTGTGAGATGGGACTCGAAAGTGTATAATGATTTGTGGAGCTGGGATAATTCAGCAAGGCTCAAATTCAGGTGTGTGACGTCATACTAAAGACCATGAACTACTAGCAAGCCATTGGAGATTTGAAAGCAAGGAAATGATGTCCTTAGATCCGTAAATCTGAAAGTCTGTTACTGAAGTTTGCTTCTAAGAGATGGGAAAGGACGCAATGAAGGGAGGAAAAAAGAATAATAGTGTAAGCTTATTTTCACTAAATTTCTATTTTTTATGGATCACATTTTCATATGTTTATTGTATCTGTTTGACAAAGAATGGCCATTTTGATCTGAGATCAGGAGAAGAGGAAGTCAGCGTGAAAGATGGAATTTATTGTCACATTGGTATCTTTGGCTTATAGACATCTGGGAGCAGTACTGCAGGTGAAGGGGATCTGCTGGAAAGGACCTTAACATTGAAGCAATTTCCCTCCTATTTTCCTTCTCCATGTGGCCAGCCAACCAAGGAAGGGAAATGGAAAGGAAGCCTCGTCCTCTACCCAGTGCACCACTGGCAGTGCTGAGAAATGAGCTGGGAACTTGAGAGGTAAACCAGAACCCTCTGCTTCTTTCTGTTATTCCTGACAACAGATGGAAAAAAAGGCAAACCCTCACCTCCTGTGGTCACTGCTGATACTCAACTGGGAACCTCCTTCCCAGTAGCTACAGATTTTCCTAATCATTCATCTTAACTAAACCTGACGCTGGGTTCTATTGCCTCTCATGAGAAAGGTCTTGGGAGGCTGTAAAACCTATGTGGTTGGGAAAAGAATGTATTGCACTGGATGGGGAAGGAGAGGGGCTACAGACTTCCAACTTTCACAGCTTGTCTGCCTATAGAGACTGTGCTGCAATGTGCTCTTGAAATCATTTGGGTGGGCCTTGTTTCTGAGGAAATAAAGAGGCCCCAGAACCTCCCAAGTGAGTGCAAGAATGATTTCCAGATAGTCAAGTGGAGCAGCCTCTGGCTACACGAGCTGGATGTGCTTGGCAGTCGTTCCGTGTGGCTGGCCAGTATCCTGAGGTTAGCAAAGCAGAAGGCAGATCTTTGGGGAACTAAAAGATATGTACATGTGCCAGTGTTTTTGACAAATGCTGAGTTAATTGTTGTCTATGATTCTTCTCCTGAGACACAAACTGTGTACATCAGGCACCAAAAGCTACCTCAGCCCACCCTCCTAGAACCGGAGTGGGAGGGGGCTGAGGGAGGGCATCACAATCACAGACATTTGGGCTAAGTGTCTACTCCACAGGAAATGGATACATCAGCCCCCAGGGGTTAAAGAATGATGGGAAAGTAGAGAAATCTCCTGGGGGACAAGAAAGACGACCTCGCACAAGTAAACCCGAAGAGTTTATCTATCAACTTGAGAAACTCAGAATTTCTTGTAAGAATACCAGTGAAATGATGGTCAGAAGAGACTTGGGCAAATTGTTGAGGACTCTGGATTATCATTCCAGAATTGGTAAATAATTTAGTATTTGGAAACCTCAACATTCCAGGATAGAATTAAATTTGGGATAAGATACTGGAAATCATGGCATATACAATGAATTCAAAAACAAATTACGCCTATGCAGAGGTGAAACAGAAATCTAAACTGTCAAACTCATGACCTTCATGACTATTTTCCTCAAGATCTAGGTCTTTTATAATTTTGCCCCCCTGCCTTTTTTTTTTTTTTTTTTTTTTTTTTTGGCCTACAGCTTTCTCTCATTATGTTAAAGTCCTGTCATTTGTTCATCAAATATTTATAGCTGTGCATTATGTAGGATGTCTATATACTCCACTCTTGTTGAGTTGAAAAGATTTGGAAGATATCTGAATAAATGTTAATTGAATCAGAATCTTACCAGTCACAGCAGTGGTGCTTATTTAAGCAACAGACTGGAATGGTAAAAAGTCTCAGTTGTACTGCTAACGCTACTCTAGAGATTGGTTTCAATGGAAGATAGCTCAATTTTGATTGATTATTGTCAAAGGGTTTGACTCAAGAGATTTATGCATTAAATGTATAATTTAACCTCTCTCTATACTAGTGTTGAGGTACTTCTTTGTTACTTCCACCGATGGTCAGTTTTATGAACAATGACAGTAACATGTCAAATCAATTTCATGGCAAGTTCTTCAATATAAGTCCCAATAGGAAAACTAAGATGCAGAATAATTGATTTAAGGATGAGTTATCCATTTTCTTTTTTCTTTTCAAGATTTTATTTATTTATTGACAGACAGAAACACAGCTAGAGAGGGAACACAAGCAGGGGGAGTGAGAGAGGGAGAAGCAGGCATCCCAGGACTCTGGGATCATGACCTGAGATGAAGGCAGATGCCCAACGACTGAGCCACCCAGGCACCCCTCCATTTTCTTTGAATCCAAAACGCTCAAAGAAAATAGAAACTTTCTTGGGAAAAAGTTGAATTTAAAAGGCTTAAAATCATAAAGATGAGAATGATATGTAGTTGGGTAAGACATTGTAAATATCTAGGGAAATCTGAAAATAACCTTCCACAGAATGTTAACTTAGTAAAGGAGAATACAAAAGAAGAATGTACCAACAATAAAAAAAAAAAAAGCTAAACAACAAAATTGTCATCAGAAAATAAGCAAATCACACAGGATCGGTATTGGCAAATTCAGATGTTAAAATCTGACCAAGACACTTGGTATGAGGGGTACAATAAAATTAAATAAAGGCAAGGAAGTGTTGAAACAGAAAGGGAGAAAAGAAGAGAAATTGGACTTATTTTTCCTTAAAGGAAAAATAAAAGAAATAACTTACCTTGAACAACCATATTGACTTCCTTTAGAAAAAAAAGTGTTTTATTTTGTTTCAGTTTGTTTTTTTAAAACCGAGATACAGCTGGGTATGTCTGAAATTAAAATACTGACTAGAAAACTTGGTTGGGTAAAAGATCCCACAGAAACTCTGAAATTAGTACAAGGCCATTTGCACATAGAGTGTACTTTAAGAAGCAGTAGTAAATATTCTGGTATTCTTTGTTTGAGAAAAAAAGAAGTTAAAAAGCCCTCAATGAATCCTCTTTTAGACATGTGCCATGGGCTTTTTGTTGCTGAACTCTTCCAAATTAACAAACTAACTTGCTCTTCCTTGCATTCCTTTGGCCACAGGACAGACAAAACTCACCAATGCCTTTACCACAGACATTCTCAGATGGTGCTAATAAAAAGAAGAAACCCAAACCAGAATTGGTGGTCCACATTGTGAGAGCTGCTAAATATCATCACAAAGCAATAATTATCCTACAGCGTGCTTGGTGGCTCAACATTCTGAAATGCAAATGTCAAGAGCACATAATCTGGATGATGTTGTTAATGAAAGCTCATGTTTTGTGTTGGGTGGTCTTCTGTTCTGCCTGGTGGTCTTATTTCTGCCTGCTATGACAGCACTAATGGTTTCATGTAGTCCCCGGTCCCACACAGGATTCACTTGTCTCTCTTTAGTAATGCACAGCAAGTCATAAAAGACAGACTACCCAGAAATGACACTGCAAGGATTCCAGACATTTTCTCTCTTGGTGGTGACAGTTCCAAATCAAGTTGGCTCAGTGTTTAAGTCAAAGCACTTTTTTTAAGTGGCGGCTCAAAACACACTCTTAGATCTGGAAAATCAAACTGGGCTCTTCTTGCTTCTTCCATCACTGCTTGTAATAAATATTCAACTGTTGGACCGCAGCTAGAAGCTTATGATAGATGAAGCAGAATAGAATCCAACTCTCTCTTTCCCAGATGTAAAGAACTCATCTTTTGGTTAGAGAGACTTCACTACCTTTTAATAAACATAGGCAGATCATTTTACAGACTTTCTTGTCACACTCATTTAGGATTTATTTCCTAAGGTTCCACAAAGAGTAGCCAGGGAAAGTTCATAGCTGCGTAGGATGTCAATATAATCTCTGTTCCGAGGGTCAAAATGTCACATACCCCAAAATTAATCCAAGCAGTTATCCAAGCCTTAACTCTCAAGTGGGTAATAGAATGTTCTTCAGCACAAGCTAGCCTATGACTCTGTTCTTATAGGACATCAGACCAAGAATTTAATCTCAATAAAATTTGAGGGGATCACCAGTTGGGTTGGGTTTGAACATTCAGTCCCAGCCCCCATAAACCACCTATCCCAAATTAACCTCCCTGCAATTCCCTTTAGCACTCACTGCCTCTCCCATTCACTGGCCATTTTACTATATTTGGCCTTGTATTGGGTTAAATTTTCATAATAATTCCTTTGTTGAACATCACAAATTAAGTTTCTACTAATGTTGTTTTAAGACCTAGGAAGAGCTTCCAAAGAACAATGATCCTGGGTCTAAGCATTCTAGGTGCTTCTATTACATCCTGAAGACATCCTGGCACAGAACCTGCCACACTATATTGTAATAGGTTTTTCTCTTTGCCTGTTTGCTCTTCTTTATTGTAAGTTCCTTGAAATCAGATACCAGACATATTCATCATCATTTACTCAGTGTCTAGCAATCTGCCTGGTACACAGCAAAGGGTTCATATATTTCTTAATGTGTAAATTAAACTTGGCCACGTTGGACTGCAGAAAGTGATGACAAAGATGAATCAGTCTCTGTCCCTTCCCTCAAGGTCTTTCTGATCTAGTTCATGTCCACTATAGAAGAGGTGCTCAATAAATGCTAGTCAGTTAGTCAGTTCTCTTTTTACTTTTCTTCAAATGGAAAGGCACTACCAAAGTGAACATACATCAGTAAAACCAATTACTGTTCTGTTCCAGTCTTTCATGTGATGAAAAACCTCTCACTCGGGATCCCAAGTACCTAAGAACAAGAAAGGATCAAAGCATAGGAAATGTTTGCCATACCAGCTATAGTATCTGAAGCCAAACTGGGACACATGTTCTCACACCAGGAGAGGATATTTGAAAATAGGATCATCCTGTATCATCCACAATGTTTGGTTTTTAGTACTTCTTATCTCCAAAAAAATAAAAACACATTTTATTCTTTAAGAATTTCTATTTGGACCTTCACAGTTGCATGAGAAAATAAATATGAATGTACTTTGAAACTGTATAACACATGATACAAAGAGGTATTTCTGCATTAAAAAATACATGAACTGATTTGGTGAGAGTACACATGAAGAAATAATAACTTGAAACCTTCACTAATTTACATACATTTTTTATTAAATAGCTTAAAGCATGAGATCTAATGTGAAATCAAAGCCAATAGGTATCAGAGAAGGAGATAAAGCAGAAGGCAGAAGAGTAGGGTGTTGTAAGAGCGAAGAGATGTAAGGAGTCAGTATGGAGTTACCCAGTGCAGGAGAGAAAATTACAAACTTATTCATCATCTATTCACAGCAGATTCATTAATGTGCACCTCTGAGGTGCCAGGCAAGGAGCTGAGAACTGTGGAGGACACCAAGACAACTAAAGACCAGCCTGGTGAGGGAGAACTCACAGTCTAGAGGTGGTGGGGCGACAGATAGAGAGAAAAAAAGAACAACTAGATGTATAAGTATAACAGTGGGAGTGGTCATAGCTGGAGGAAAGATTCAGATAAAGTGTTTTTGGAGTTTAGTGAAGGGAAATATCTCTTCATGGAAGGAGGCTTCAAAGTAATTTTACAATCTTATAAAGGGGATAATATTTAAACTCAGTCTGAGGTAGAAGGAATTCAAGAGGTAGAAAGGAATAAAGAACACTCTAGGGGCACCTGGGTGGCTCAGTTAGTTAAGCGACTGCCTTCGGCTCAGGTCATGATCTTGGAGATCCCAGATCGAGCCCCACATCAGGCTCCCTGCTCGGCAGGAAGCCTGCTTCTCCCTCTCTCACTCCCCCTGCTTGTGTTCCCTCTCTAGCTCTGTTTCTGTCAAATAAATAAATAAAATCTTAAAAAAAAAAAGAAAAAGAACACTCTAAGTGAAATTGCCAGTATGAAAAAGGCACGGAAGCAAGAGAGCTACTAGCTCTGTTTAAAGAGAATTAAGTGGTCCATTTTCCCTAAAGTCTAAGGCATTCATAAGGACTTAGTGAGAATGAGACAGAAGAGCTGGACTGTGGATAGATTATAAATAGCCTTGAATACTAAGTGAAGGGATTTGGAATTTATTCAACAGTTTTGGGGAATTGGTCAAGGTCTCATGAAATCAGAACTATATTTTCAGAAGTTGAATCTCAAAACAATGCAAAGAGTAAGGTAAAGAAGACTGGGGTTGAAAGATAAATTTAAATGTTGTTGTAAACAGTATAGAAACTAAATAAACATCTTCAAGAAGGAAGTGACTGCTAGAATGTAATACTATTAAGTGTAACAAATATCGCTGCCTGTTTTAATCAGCATGGCAAAGTGAGTCAACAAAGCTTTGGATGAGAAGCCAGTATGAATTGGAACTGAAGTGGGGAATGACACCTGCAGGACTATAGCATCACATGTGAACAAACAGGCAAGATCAAGATGACCAAAGTCTTTCATGGTTAAGTCACATATAAAGTCTCATGACAGATGCAGGAAGATGTAGGTAAAGGAAGGTGTCAGAGAATGTGAGGCAGACATCAGGACTGGGGTCCCTTCTAGTGAGAGTTACTCTGATGAGAGACTTCAGACAAATGTGGTCTTGTTGCTCAGGTGATTCCAACCTTTCCTAGAAAGGTCTGTCTTCATGGTGGTCTTTCTGGGTCTTAAAGAGCCCATGAAGGTCTTTCTTGATCCATCAAGTTATTTACACAGAACTTAGAAATAGAATTAACTCAGCTGAATCTCCTTTTCTAAGATCATTTTCCTCAAATCACTCATTTATTCATTTAGCATGTGTATATCACATAACTACTATTTGCCAAGACCTAGTCTAAGTGCTTGAGATATCTCTGTAAACAGATTTTAAAAAAAATTCTACCCTTCTGGAGTTGACATTATAACAGATGAAAACATTAAACATAATAATTGAGCAAATTATATAAGATATTAGAAGGTGATAAATTCTAAGAATAGAATAAGTAAATTAAAAAATAGAATAAAGTCAGAGGGATCACAAGGGTGCAGATGAGCAGATGAGGAGATTTACAATTTTAAAAGGGTAGTTGGCCAGGCCCTATCAAAAAGATGTAATCTGAGCAAAGGCTTGAGGGAAAAGAGTGAGTTATCCATGTGAATGTTCCAGATGAAACCACTAGCTCAGCGGCCTTGAGGCAGGAATGTTCTTCTTATGTGCCAGAAAAAGTGACACCAATGTGACTGGAATAGCAATTGAGAAAGGAATACTGAAAGATGAAATTAAAGATGGAAGAGAGGGAAGGGCCTTTGAGCCATTGCAAAGGCTGGTCTTTCCAATGAATGACGTGTAGAGCCACTGGAGGATTCTAGCTCTAGGACCGACAAGATCAGACTTGCATTTTGAAAGCATCACTCTGGCTACTTTACCAAGAATAGACATTAGGGAGTCAAATGTGGCCTCAGGGAGACCATTCTGGGGGGCGATTACAGTAATCCAAGTAAGGAAAGACCATGTCTTGGCATGGATTAGCAATAAGAGAAGTAGTGAGAAGTGATTTGATTCTAAATACATTTTGATAGTAGAGCCAATAGGATTTCATGGTGAGTAAAACATGGAATGAAAGATGAGTCAAGAATTTCTCCATATTGTTAATCTGAGCAACCAGAAAGAACTGCCAAAATCTGAGGTGAAAAGATAACAGATGGGGCAGGTTTGGGGAGGGTGATCAGGAATTCAATTTTGTATGCATTATGTACATATGGGAATGATACATAGGCATGTGAAATTCAGTAGTGAAGGCTAGAGATATAAAGTTGGGAGCCTAGTATATTGATGGTGTTTAAAAGTATGAAATGGATAAGTTCAGCAAGGGAATGAATGTCGACAGAGAAAAGATTCTGGGTTATTAAAACACTAATAGTTCTGTAAGAAGAGGAACCAGGAAAAAAGACTGACACAGCATAATCAGGAAGACAAGAGAAAAACAGAGACCCTGGTGTTCTGGAAGCCAAGTGAGTAGAGGGTATCAAGGAAGAGGGTCAATCAGCTATGTCAGAGGCTGCTGCTGTCTCGGGTAAAATGAGCACTGAGAGCAACCACTGGATTTTCACCAAGGCTGGTAGAGACCCTGACTAGAGTGGATTTGGTGCACTGGTGAAAGCAAAAGGCTGAATGGAGTGGGGTGAAGAGAGAAAGAGAAGAGAAAGCTGGACACAGCAAGCATATGTAACTCTTTCAAGAAGGTTTTCTGTAAAGGGGAATGGATAATGAAGTGGTAGTAAGAGAGAGAAGTGGGGTAAAAGAGGGCCTTAGTGTTTCTTGTTGTTAGTTTGGGTTATAGCTTGAATTTTGTTTTACCCCAAATTTGTATATTGAAGCCCTGATCCCCAGTATCTCAGAAAATGACTATACTTGGAGATAGGGCCCTTAAAGTTGTAATTAAGTTAAAATGAGGCTATTAGGATGGGCCCTAGTCCAACATGACTAGTGTCCTTATAAGAAGATTAGGACACATGGAGACACTAGGGATGTGCACACGTGGAAGGACCAAAGTGTGCAGAAAGATACCTGCAAGCCAAGAATACAGTCCTGAGGAGAAATCAAGCTTGTTAACTTCTTGATCTTAGGCTTCAGAATTGTGAGAA
>PITA01023125.1:0-28829 GCA_004023965.1 Spilogale gracilis
AGGGGTCTTGTTTTTTTGTTTTTTTTTTTTTTATCCATTCTGATACCCTGTGTCTTTTGATTGTGGTATTTAGCCCATTTACATTCAGGGTAACTATTGAAAGATATGAATTTAGTGCCATTGTATTGCCTATAAGGTGACTGTTACTGTATGTTGTGTCTGTTCCTTTCTGGTCTCTCTTTGCTTAGAGGACCCCTTTCAATATTTCCTGTAGGGCTGGTTTGGTGTTTGCAAATTCTTTTAGTTTTTATTTATCTGGAAGCTTTTTATCTCATCTATTTTCAATGACAGCCAGCTGGATATAGCATTCTTGGCTGCATATTTTTCTCATTTAGTGCCTTGAATATACCACACCAGTCCTCTTTAGCCTACCAGGTGTCTGTGAATAGGTCTGCTGCAACTTAATATATCTACCATTGTATGTTACAGACCTCTTGTCCCAAGTTGTTTTTCTCTTTGTTTCTGAGCCTTGAAAGTTTTACTATTAGATGAAGAAGTGTTGACTTGTTTTTATTGATTTTGAGGGGGGTTCTCTGTGCCTCCTGGATTTCCATGCCTGTTTCTTTTTCCCCAAATTAGGGAGGTTCTCCACAATAATTTGTCCAATACACCTTTGGTCCCTCTCTTTATTCTTCTTCTGGGATCTCACTTATTCTAATATTGTTTCATCTTATGGTATCACTTATCTCTCGAATTCTTCCCTCATGATCCAGTAGTTGTTTGTTTCTCTTTGTCTTAGCTCTTATTTTCCATTATTTGGTCTTCTATATTACTAATTCTCTCTTCTGCCTCATTTATCCTAGCAGTGAGAGCCCCCATTTTTTATTGCACATAATTAGTAACTTTTTTTCTTTCACTTTGGTTATATTTTATTTCTTTTATTTTATTTCTCCAGAAAGGGATTTTATTTCTCCAGATAGGTATCTCTAATGTCTTCCATGCTTTTTGGAGCCTAACTAGCACCTTGATAATTGTCATTCTTAACTCTAGTTCTGATATATTATTAATGTCCCTATTCATTAGGTCCCTAGCCATCAGTACTGCCTCCTTTTCTATTTTTTGAGGTGAGTTTTTCCATCTTGTCATTTCATCCAAATAAGAACACATGAATGAGGGGGTGCCTGGGTGGCTCAGTTGGTTAAGCAACAGCCTTCGGCTCAGGTCATGATCCTGGAGACCCGGGATCGAGTCCCACATCGGGCTCCCTGCTTGGCGGGAAGCCTGCTTCTCCCTCTCTCACTCCCCCTGCTTGTGTTCCCTCTCTGGCTGTGTTTCTTGCTGTCAAATAAATAAAATCTTAAAAAAAAAAAAAGAACACATGAATGAGAAAACAAAATATAAAGGGCAGTGATGACCCCAGAAAAATATACACTAACCAAATCAGAAGAGACCCAAAAACGGGGGAGAAGAAAGGAAAAAAAAAATCCCTATCTATGTCTATCTATATCTGTCTGTCTCTCTCTCTATTTATGATTAGACTGGTGAATAGAATAGAGTCTCACACTTGATTTTGGGTGTAATTTTTTTTTTCTACTATAAGAAATTGCCTCCCAAATTTTAAAGGAAAGAAAACTTATATATGCACAAAAATAAGGATATACACAATGATGGATGGAATATGACTATAAAGATGAAAATTAAAATAAAGAATTGGTAAGAAGGTGGATTGAAAAATGGGAAAAGAAAAAAAAAGAGGAAAGAATGTGATGAGGCTGGAAACTAGAACAAAGCCATGTGCTGGATTTAGGGTATATTTTTATCTATTAGAAGAAACTGTATCCCAGAATTTTGATGAAAGAAAAACCTATATGTGTATAAAAAAATAAACTTAGGGTCGCCTGGGTGCCTCAGTTGGTTAAGCAACTGCCTTCGGCTCAGGTCATGATCCTGGAGACCCGGGATCGAGCCCCACATCAGGCTGCCTGCTCAGCGGGAGGCCTGCTTATCCCTCTCTCACTCCCCCTGCTTGTGTTCCCTCTCTGGCTGTGTTTCTCTCTGTCAAATAATAAATAAAATATTTTTTAAAAATAGGCTTAAATACAATGAAGGGACAGAATATGACTAAAGCAATGAATATTTAAAAAGATTTTTTAAGAAAAGGTATTGATAAGATAAAATAATTAAAAGATACTAGAATAGGAAAGAGAAAAAAATTTAAAAATTTGAATGAGAAAAAAATAAAATAAAAAAATTAACTTTGAAAGAGTACAGAATCATGGGATAAAAGCCATGAATTTTACGTGTTGCATTCCCATAGCTCAGAAGTTCTGCAGTTCTCATTGACGGATGAACTTGGTCTTGTCTGGGTGTTCTGGGGGAGGGGCCTATTGCCATGATTCTCAAACGTCTTTGCCCTGGAGGCAGAACTGCCCCTCTCTTGCCAGGAGCCAGGCTAAGCCATCTGTTCAAGTTCGCTCTCGGTACCTTTTGTTCCCCGAACGGTTTCTGTACAGCTTTGGAGGATGGCAATAAAGATGGTGGCCACTCAGTATCCGGCCCAGAGGAGCCAAGAGCTCAGGGCCCCACTGCTCAGTGCACCCACAGAGAAAAGCAGTCAATCCTCCTATCTCCCTGGTCTCTGCCCTCACTCTATGCTCATCTGGCCTTTGGCTGAGCATTTCTATCTCTGGTGCTCAGCCCCCATTTAGAGTCTCCAAGCTGAGCAGATTCCTGGAGCACGCTCCTGCACCATCCCTCCTGGTGGAGGAAGAAGGGGGTCTCCCTGGATCTGCCACTTGTGGAGTCCCTGCTGAAAGTGGCCTGACTGCACATTGGATCACTGTTTAAGGTAACCCAGAGCTGAGAGCCCACTCCTTGGCTCCGTCTCTGCCCCCAGCCTTCCCCGCTCTGCATGCACCCCGGTACTTCTGTGACCCCATGGGTCCTGAGACCGCACTGTCCCAGCCGGGTTTTTACTCCTTGCTTACTCTCTGGGGTGATGTCCCTCAGTGGAATGACTTCTAAAAGCTCTAAATTTTGTGCTCCACTGTTGTACTGTTGGCTGGGAGATGGCCCCTGCCTCACTGTCTATCTTCCCAAATGTTGCCTCTGATTCACTTCTCCATGCATCCTACCTTCCAGAAAGTGGTCACTTTTCTGTTCTAGAATTGCCACTCTTCTCTTTGATCTCCTATTGAGTTTGTAGGTGTTCTGACTGGTTTGATAACCATCTAGCTGAACTCCTGGGACCTGATGATAACTCAGTCCTCTACTCCTCCACCATCTTGCTCCTCTCTCCCACTCTGGTATCTTTTTAAAGGAATGTGTTTACCTGCTCCATCACAAAGATAATATACAATTATTGGTTAGGTGAGTAGTGGTTCTAACTAATAATACAGAAGGGTTTCTTTTACCTTCAAACTTTATGAGTAAAACAGAAGAGTTAAAAGAGACAAATTAAAAATACAAAATGGACTGAACTATATAGAGTTTGCAGTTAAATTAAGCATGGCTACATATAGTAAATTAAATACATATGTATATGTACACAGTATTTACAAATGGATATATTTGTGTAGGTACCTACACACACATATAAGTACAGTGTGACCTTCCTCCTCTCTCAGTGGGTACTGATTGCTTAGGGTGTTTAGGTTAGTTGCCTTCTTTTACAATTAGACTTTCTCCTCTCTTTTTTCCTGGTCCTATATCAGCAAACTATACCTTGAGTATTTATCCTCACATGATGACCCATGCTAGTCTGATGGCTTCCTATTGTGAATCCTCTTATGCCAATAAAAGTTACCAGTTTTGCTACCATTGATCAAAGTTCAGGCCCTAGCATATGAACATTTTGCCCTGACTGACTCCAACAAGGCTAAACAACTCTCTATTAATTTTTTTCTTTTTGTTTAGGCTTTTAATTGCTGCTGTATGCACTTGTGCACTGCAAGAACTACAGGATATAGAACTGTCCTGTGCAGTTTCCTTCAAATGTCTATGACTGATTGCCTTTTATTTCCAGTGAATGCTTTGCTATTGCAGAGGGTGGGGGATATAGATTTAAGGACTTAGGTAGTGGGGAAAAAGAACCTTTAAGATAAAAGCACCACCTGGACAACATCCCGTGACTGATTAAAGGAGTGTGTGTGCATATGTAAAAGAGAGATAGTGATCTAACAGGATCCCACTTAGACTAAAATGACTTAAGATATAAATACTGTAAGTTTATGTGATACATCACTGGGGTCCAACTGAACTGTGAAATTACAAAAATACTATGGCAGCACTCAGCAACACAGTAATAAAGTGACATTCAGGTGATCTAAATCTGCTTAAAGCACTTTTTTATATTTTCATAAAGTGGATAATATGGAATATAAAAACTGTGATGTCTTGGACCTTGAAAATATGTCTTTGAAACTCTCTGAACTCCAGTTTGATCTCTGCTCTAACATACACTCACCTAAACCTCTCACTTACAAACATCCTCTTTTTAAAGGAACCGCCTGCACTAAAGCCAAAGTATTCCCATCCAATCTGTTGAACCACTTCCCACACTCAGGCTTGTGGTCCTCTCAATTACTAAGTCCTAAAAGTGTGAAGTTGCAGTAAACATTTGAAAAGGTGTTTGTCTTGGAATTATTGGTCATTTTATTTGGGGATCTGATGAAATATCCCAACTAGGGAGTTATAGAACCTAGTGATTAAAATAACAATCAGGATATTATAATGGTCAGAAGGAGAAGATATTTAATGTATATTTTATGTAAAAATGACTCCAAATAAACTGGGATTCGGAGTTTATTTTCTCAATTTTTAATATTAGTCCACTGAATAATATTAAGTAAAGAAATTAATGTAATATGGAAAGTGTAATTATCCAAAAGAAATCAAAGATCATATAATTTAAAAATGTTCATAATGTTCCTTATTTTGCTATTAAAATTTAGAAATGGACATTAACATAAGCTTATTAACTGATTCTAACATTCTAATATGAGACAGAATGTAGAGTCAACCCAGGTACTTAGGATTTTGTGACAGAGAAGGTTAGGAGTGGGACTTGTAACACTGATCTTGGCAAACTGAGTTCATACCCACATTGCCCAGACAGTAATCACAACAACAGTTTTGCTCATTGGCAGTACCAAGTTGTGGGTGCAGATATGCTTAATTTGGATCCTCAAATAGAAGTTTTGCCCACCTTAGAGCATGGTTTGCCCATGTCCAGTAAAGGTGCCAAGTCACAGCCCCACCCACTGTGGAAAGTACTTTCTAGTTGCATTTAATGAAAAGGAATTGTAACAATTTCTGGAAGTTGTGTGGTCCTGGGACATTTGAAAAGAGAAGTGGTGGATAGAGTAGATACCCCTCAGAGCAAAGCCAGTACAGGGCATGGAAGCGTCCTGTGCTATGCACAGGCAGGATGATTAATTCATAGATAAGTTGGAGAGTAACTCCTAGACCTTTCCAACTAGAGAGCCTGTTTGGGCATTTGAGTGTAGCCAGGAGGATCCCCTCCTTCACATTCAAGCAAGGGAGCTGAGACAAAGTCCTACCTACTGTGGAGAGTGTCTTCCAGCATCATCTGACCAGAAGGGCTGGTGAAAACACCTGAAAGCTGTATGGCCTAATGGTATTCAAGCTGAGAGAGGGGCAGCAGACCTGATAGTTTGTAGAGCAAAGGCAGTAGCCATGTTAGTTGGGGTGGGGGTTGGCTTTAGTTAAGACACAGAGTTATAGAGCTGCTTCTCCCACTGTACAAGGGAAAGGGATTTAGTTCCTAGCTCTAATTATAACCTTTAGCCTGTCCAACCAGGGAGTCTAATCAGACCACATGAAAAGTTGCATAGATGATGCAACAGCCCTGCATACAGTGGCACTTGAACAGCCTATGTCTTCCCTCATCTGCAGAGTAATCCGGTGGGCTCACTTGACCAGGAAATTCAATGCATAGTTAGGACTGATTTGATCCAATGAGCTGTACAGACCATGGGCCCTGTCCTGCTGCCCTGACAGTGCAGGGAAGCTAATTCATCGTGCCATCTATTACTGAATAATGTATCCAGTCCCAACCATCCAGTAAGCCTGATCAGAGAATTCAAACAACTGTAGAGCCCATCCTACAGCCTCACTTATATGAGTGAGCAGTCCTATTTAAATGTTCTCAGTCAAGGGCATACCTCAATCCCTGTCCTTAGAGCTTGAATAGTTCCCTCACCCCAATAGTAATCCCCACCTGACCAAAGACATTACCAGTAGACACACCCAGAAACCCAAATTGAGCTGATTGGTGAAGAACTGTCTCTGCCTAAGCAAACCTATAAAGTCTGCAAGAGAAGCTCCTTTACCAAAATGCAGAGAAACCAACAGAAGGAATCATGTAATTATGACACTATCAAAAGAAACTAATAAAACTTAAAGATAGGGAGATTTTTGAACTCTCAGAGGAAAAATTCATAATAACCCTTCTAAGGAAGTTTAGTAAAGTACAAGAAAATGCAGACAACTAAACAATGTTAAGAAAACAGTGCATGAAGAAAATGAGAAGTTCAACAAAGATATGGCAACCATCCAACCCCCCCAAAAAACCCAAACCAAAACAAATAGAAATTCTCAAGTTAAAAACACAACCAAACTGAAGAACTCAACAGAAAATTTCAAAAGTAGACTCAACCATGCAGAAGAAAGATTCAGCAACTGAAAGGATAGGACATTAGAAACTAGTTAGAGGAGAAAAATGAAAAAGAGTAAAGAAAGCCTATGGATATGGAAATTATGGAATGTGATGAAAAGAAATAATATTCACATTATGGCAATTCCAGAATGAAAACAGAAGAAGAAAGGAACAGAAAATACATAAAGCAATAATGGCAAAAAACTTCTCAAACCTGGGAAGAGAAATGAACATCCAGATCCCTAGTCCCCAAAGACCCCAAATACATTGACCCAAAATAGGGCTACACTGAGACACATGATAAATTAAATTGTCAAAATTCAAAGAAAAAGAATGAATTTTAAGAGCAGCAAGAAAAAAGAGAAAAGTTATATACAAGGAAACACCGATAAGGTGGATTTTGCAACACAAACACTTCAGGCCAGGAGACAATGAGATGACATTCAAAAAATTGAAAGAAAATAACTCAGTTTTATCCCAGTGATACTGTTCTTCAGAAATTGAAGAATAAAGACTCCCAAACAACAAAAGTGAGGGAGTTCATTACCTTACAATAGACCTGTTACTACTAAGAAGATTAAATCAAGAATAAAATACCTCCCAATGAAGAAAAACCTAGGACCAGGTGGCTTCACTGTTGAATTTTATAAACATTTAAAGAACAAGTAACACCAATCCTTCCCAAACTCTTACTAAAAATATGAAGAGGAGAGAACATTCCCAAACTCATTTTTTGAGGCTATCATTATCCTGATACCAAAATCAGAAAAGGACACTACTGGAAAAGAAATCTATAGGTCAATATCCTAATGACTGTAGATGATAAAATTCTCAATAAAATAATAGCAAACTAAATTTAGCAGTACATTTAAAGTATCGTTCACTATAATCAAGTGGGATTTATCTCTGGGATGCAAAGATGCTTCAACATATGCAAATCAAACAATGTGATACATCACAGTAACAGGGTGAAAGAAAAGGATTATATGATCATCTCAATAGATGATCAAAATTATTCAGCAAAATTCAACATCCATTCATGATATCTCAACACAGTAAAGGCCATATAAGACAAGCCCACAGCTGACATCATACTCAATGGTGAAAGAATGAAAGCTTTTTCTCTAACATCAGGAACAACACAGGATTCTCATTCTTTTACTTTTATTCAACATAGTACTGGAGGTATTAATTAGAGCAATTAGGCAATGAAAGAAATGGAAGAAGGGAAGGGCATCAGGATTGGAAAAGAAGTAAAATTGTCTCTATTTGCAGACAACGTAATTTTATATATAGAAAATCCTAGAGAGCCAACCAAAACTGACAAATCTAATCAGTAAGTTTAATAAAGTTGTAGGGTACAAAATCAACATACACAAATTAATAACATTTCTGTACAATAAAAAGGAAATTTTTAAAAACAAAAATCAATCCCATTTACAAGTAGCATTAAAAGCATCAAAAACAGGGCACCTGGGTGGCTCAGTTGGTTAAGCGACTGCCTTCGGCTCAGGTCATGATCCCGGAGACCCGGGATCGAGTCCCACATCGGGCTCCCTGCTCGGTAGGAAGCTTGCTTCTCCCTCTTTCACTCCCCTGCTTGTGTTCCCTCTCTGGCTGTGTTTCTCTCTGTCAAATAAATAAAATCTTTTAAAAAAAAGCATCAAAAACAATAAAATACTTAACAAATTTAACTAAGAAGGTGAAATGTCTTCATGCTAAAAACTACAAGACACTGATGAAAGAAATTGAAGAAGATACAAATAAATGGAAAGATATCTTGTGTTCATGGGTTGGAAGAAGTAATGTTATTAATATGTCAATACTACTGAAAACCATTTATAAATTCGTGCAACCACTACAAAAGTCTAAGGGTATTTTTTTATAGGAGTAGAAAAAACTCTCCTGAAATGTATATGGAACCACAAAAGACACTGAAATAGCCAAGGAAATCCTGAGAAAGAACAAAGCAGGAGGTATCAAGCTATTCTATAAAGCTATACTCATCCAAACTTTATGGTACTGGCATAAAATAAGAAAGTAAACTAATGAAACAAAATAAAGAGCCTAGAAATAAACCCAACCCTATATGGTCAGCTAACACTTGATAAGAGAGCCAAGAATACTCACTGGAGAAAAGACAGTCTCTTCAATAAATATAGCTGGGATAATTGGATATTCACATGCAAAAGAAGGAAACTGGAACCATGTATTATACCACTCACAAAAATTAACTCAAAATGGATTAAAGTCTTAAACATAAGACCTGAAACTGTGAAACTCCTAGAAGGAAACACAGGAACAAAGCTCCCTGACATGGGTCTTGGTAATGATTTTTCAGTATGAAACCTGAAGCACAAGCAAGAAAAGATAAACGAGTGGGACTACATCAAACTAAAAACTTCTGCAGTCAAAAGAAACTGCCAATGAAGTGAGAAGACAACCTATGGGATGAGAAAAATTATTTGCAAACCATATATCTGATAAAGAGTTAATATCCAAAATATGTAAAAAAGTAATACAATTTAATAGCAACAAAATAACCCAACTTAAAAATTAGGCATGTTTAAAGGATCTAAATAGACATTTGTACAAAGAATACATATAAAAGACCAGAGGTACATGAAAAGATGCTCAACATCACTAGTCATTAGGGAAATGCAAATTCAAGTCACAATGAGATATTGCCTAATGCTCTTTAGAATGGCCATCAACAAAAAGACAAGAGGTGACAAACACTAGCATGGATGTGGAGAAAAGGAAACACTTGTGCACTGTTGGTGAGATTATGTGAATTGGTACAGCCACTATGGAAACAGTATGGAAGATCCACAAAAAATTAAAAATAGAACTACCATATAATACAGAAATTCTCCTTTTGGGGCTACATTCAAAGGTATCAAAAACACTAACTCAGGGGCAGTTGGTTAAGCAACTGCCTACAGCTCAGGTCATGAATCTGAAGTTGCAGGATTGAGTCCATCATTGGGCTCCCTGCTCTGCAGAGTCTGCTTCTCCCTCTGACCCTCCCCGCATCTCATGTACTCTCTCACTCTCTCTCTCTCTCTCCCCATCTCTCTCTCTCATCCTTTCTCCCAAATAAATAAATAAAATCTTTTTAAAAACCCACTAACTTAAAAAGATATCTGCACCCCCATGTTCAAAGCAGCATTATTTACAATAGTCAAGACATGGAAACAACCTAAGTGTCCATCAATGGATGAATGAATAAAAATGTTGTGGTATATATATACAATTGAATGTTATTCAGCCATTAAAATGAGGAAATATACTATTTGCAACAACTTGGATGGACCTTGAAAACATAATGCCGAATGAAGTAAGATAAGTGAAATCATAATGCTAAATGTAGTCAGAGAAAGTCATTATGCTAAATGAAGTCAGAGGAAGGCAAATACTATATGATCTCACTTCTGTGGAATCTTAAAAGAAACAAACTCTGATAAAGAGATCAGACTTACGTTCATGAGAAGGGATGGCGGGAGAGGAAATTAGAGGAAGGCTGTCAAAAGGTACAAACTTCCACTTATAAGATAAATACATTACAGATATTTAATGTACAACATGGTGACCATAGCTAACACTGGTGTACAGAAAGTTGTTAAGAGAGTAAATCTTAAGAGTTCTCATCACAAGAAGAAAAAAAAATTTTTCCCTTTATTCTCTTCTTCTTTCTTCTCTTTTGTTGTATCTATATGAGAAATTGGATGTTAGTTGAACCTATTATGGTAATCATCTTAAAATATATGTAAATCAAACCATCATACTGTGTGCCTTAAACTTATACAAGAATGTATGCCAATTATTTTTCAATAAGACTAGAAAAAAATTGAAATTTTCTACTAAACCTTCTCTTTGAAAAGTAAAACTAAAACAAAAACTGATGATGGAATCTTCCTACTCTTTGTCGGGACATAGTTTTAAGAAAAAGTCAGGGGGCGCCTGGGTGGCTCACTTGGTTAAGCGACTGCCTTTGGCTCAGGTCATGATCCTGGAGACCCAAGATCGAGCCCTGCATCCAGCTCCCTGCTCCGTGGGAAGCCTGCTTCTCCTTTCTCACTCCCCCTGCTTGTGTTCCCTCTCTGACTGTGTTTCTCTCTGTCAAATAAATAAATAAAATCTTTAAAAAAAAAAAAAAAGAAAAAGTCAGATGGAGAGGGAAAAAAAGCAGACTGGATCATCAAGGGCCAAATATATGTTGCTCTGGAAGAAATTTTTCAATAGGCGGTTTTATTATTGTTTTTAATTAACTCCAGGTATCAATTTTTGGCTATATTTTCTGACTAGGTCTTGGTTATTCATGGTGATTTGATTTAATTAATAGACATCTATATAGTGCTTGCTTCATGATCTTCATTTTATAAAAGAAAAAACTGAAACACATAGAAGGTACATACTTGCCCTAAAGTCATATAGCCATAAAGAGGTTCAGAATTTGGGGTGCCTGTGTGGCCCAGTTGTTAAGCATCTGCCTTTTGCTCAGGTCATGATCCCAGGGTACTGGGATGGAGCCTCGCATTGAGCCCCACATCGGACTCCCTGCTGGGCGGGAAGCCTGCTTCTCCCTTTCCTACTCCCCCTGCTTGTGTTCCCTCTCTTGCTGTGTCTCTCTCTGTCAAATAAATAATCAATCAATCAATCAATCAATAAAATCTTAAAAAAAAAGTTTCAGAATTTGAACTCAGCAGGGCTAACTCCACAGTTCATGATTCTAAACACTGTGCTATGCTGTGCACCATTGTGATTGCTGTTTGCTGTTAATTTTGTGATTAATTAAGTTTGAGAAAACTCAGTTTAATCGGTCACAGCAACTTCTTTCAAGACAGGTCTCCAAAGGCAAAGGAAACAAAAGCAAAAATGAACTTTTGGGACTTCATCAAATTAAAAAGCTTCTGCACAGCAAAGGAAACAGTCAACAAAACAAAGAGGCAAACCACGGAATGGGAGAGGATATATGCAAATGACACTACAGACAAAGGGCTGATATCCAAGATCTATAAAGAACTACTCAAACTCAACATCCAAAATGAAGATGAACACATCAAAAAATGGGCAAGAGACATAAAGAGGCACTTCTCCATAGAAGATATACAAATGGCTAACAGACACGTGAAAAAATGTTTATCGTCCCTAGCTATCAGGGAAATTCAAATCAAAACCTCACTGAGATACCACCTTACACCAGTCAGAATGGCCAAAATTAACAAGTCAGGAAACAACAAGTGTTGGAGAGGCTGCGGAGAAAGGGGAACCCTCTTACACTGTTGGTGGGAATGCAAGCTGGTACAGCCGCTTTGGAAAACAGTGTGGAGATTCCTTAAAAAATTAAAAATAGAACTACCCTAGGACCCTGCAATTGCACTACTGGGCATTTACCCCAAAGATACAGGTGTAGTGAAAAGAAGGGCCATATGTACCCCAATGTTCATTGCAGCAATGGCCACAATCGCCAAACTGTGGAAAGAGCCAAGGTGCCCATCAACAGATGAATGGATAAAGATGTGGTACATATATACAATAGAATACTACGCCTCCATCAGAAAAGATGAATATCCAACTTTTGTAGCAACATGGACTGGATTGGAAGAGATTATGCTGAGTGAAATAAGCCAAGTAGAAAAAGGCAAGTATCACATGGTTTCACTTACTTGTGGTGCATAAGGGGTAATATAGAAGACAGTAGGAGAAGGAAAATAAATGGGAAGTAGGGTAATTCAGGGAGAGAAACGAAACATGGGAGACTTTGGACATAGAAACAAACTGAGGGACTTGGAGGGAGGGGGTGAGGGGATGGGTGAGCCTGGTGGTGGGTCCTGAGGGCACCTATTGCATGGAGTACTGGGTGTGGGGCATGGGCAATGAATCTTGGAACACTGAAAAAATAAAATAAATTTAAAGTAAAAAAAAAAACTCAGTTTAAAGCTATTTGCTTTAGGGTCATTTTCATGGTGTTGGTCCTTCCTAGTAACTCAGAATTTCTAAATAGACGGGAAACTGATAATTTTAGAACTCTTTAGTAGTCTGCTTACTAGGCGTATTTGTTGTTCCGTATGTGCAAACAGTTTCACTGTGTCTGTCTCCTTATTCCTCTTACTATTCCCTCAGGATTTCTCTCCTTGGGTTAATGAACCACTATGGCTAAACAATTTATAAGAAACCACACAATTATAGGGTTCCCCCCTCCCCAAGTTTTTATTTAAACTCCAGCTAGCTAACATACAGTACAATCTTAGTTTCAGGTGTAGAATTTGGTGATCATTATAGTTTGATCACAATTGAAGTGTCAAGTGTGAGACGTGTTATGAATGGATTAAAAAAAAAGCCTTCATTTCTTCCTTGATGCTGTTCTTTTGTTAAGTAGACTACAGAAAATAATAGTTTTGATGTGGTTTTTTTACCTATCGCTATCTTACTTAACAAGAAGAGAATCTCCACAAGCTTCCAGTATCACATCTACCAGCTGATCAGAATTTGTTCCCATTGCTCACCTTCCCTTTTACAATGCATGACTATCTGTGCTCCTGAAGCCAGCCCCTTCATGCAGTGCACCCTATCCCCTCTCTCCTATTCAAGGTCATCCGAATCTCCCACCACCATTTCTCTCTTCTTCTTGTAGATCTTTCCTATTAACCTACAAATATGCCATTATGACTTCTATTTAAAAAACAAAACAAAACAAAAACCTCTCCCTTGACCCCATACTCCCTCCCTTAAAAATTGTACTATTATATAGCCTATACACTGTCTCTAACTTCTTTCCATTCAGTCTCTCATGGGCTGTTTGGCCCCTCCACTCCAGCAAAGCTGTGCTTACTGAGGTCGTCATTGATCTCCATAGTGCTCATTCCAGGAGTCAATTCTCCGTCCTTACTTTGCTTGAACTCTTAAGACAGAAGTGATCACCACCTCCCCCTTGGGAAACTTGATACTTGGCTCCCAGGAAGCCATTCACTCTGCTTTTATCTCACCTTGCTCTTTTACCTCACTGATTTCTCCTTGTCAGTAAACTTGGATGGATCCTCCACATCATTCTAAATTCTGGGCCTTGGAGTGCCCTGAGGGCTCAGTCCTCTAAGTATACATACTTCCTAGGTGATCTCAATCAATGCAGTATTATTTAGATGTCATTTATATGCTGAGAAATAGTAATTAACATCTCTGGTCTTGGCTTCTCTCCTGAATTCCAAATTCATGTATCCTATTGCCTCAAATCTAGTATGCCCAAAATGTATTCTTGTTTTTTTCCCCCTGCATATCTAATCCTTCCACAGTTTTCTTTTTCTCAGCAAATGGAAACCTATTTTCCTAGTGCTCTGACCAAAAGCCTTGTTATTATCTTTGACTTTACTTTTCCCCTGCATACTTCCTACTGATACCTTCACCTATTGTCAAAATAAAGTCTCTACCTTTTAAATTGGATCTATTATAAGAACTCCTCAATCTCTTAATTCCTCTGCCTCCTCCTTTTCCATTCCCACTCTCCCTCTCCAAGCTATTTTCCGCACAGCAGTCAGAGAAATGTTTTTAAAATTCACGTCAGATTATGTCACTTCCTGCATAACATTCCATATCTCTTGGATCACATATCCTGCCACTTCCCCCCTAACTCATCTTGTGCCAGTCATATCAGTCTACTTCCTCCTCTTCCAACACCCTGGCACATGCCCTCTTGGGCTTCTGTAGTGGCTGTTCCCACTTCCTGGAATACTACTCTTCCAAATGTCTGCATAACTCACTCTCACTTCATGCAGGGTCCCACTCCAATATCATGTTATCAGAGAGAAAGTTCATCCTTAAAACAGCATCCTCCTTTTCTGTCACTTTGTTCATTTGCCCTACTTTTATTTTTTTTCTTAGTACTTATCATCCCACCTGACACCCATTTATTTATTGACTGTTTTCTCTTTCTCTTCTACAATGTAAGGCCCATAAAAAAGAGGGGTTTGTCTATTTTCACTGTTTTATCTCTAGTGCCTGACACAAGGCACTCAACAAATACTGGTTGAAAGAATGAATATAATGAATGAGCAGTATACAGCTGTGCTTTAATGCTGAGCTCTAGAGGAAAATATGCTAAAGTAGGAGGCTCTAACAAGGTGGGTGACCTTCGGGGGGCGCCTGGGTAGCTCAGTCATTACGTGTCTGCCTTTGGCTCAGGTCTTGATCCCAGGGTTCTGGGTTCAAGCCCCATATTGGGCTCTCTGCTCAGCGGGAAGCCTGCTTTCCCTCTCCCACTCCCCTTGCTTGTGTTCCTGTTCTTGCTATGTCTCTCTCTGTCAAATAAATAAATAAAATATTTTTTAAAAGAAGGTGGGTGACCTTGGGCAAGTTATACAGGCTCTGTGGGATTTTGCCTCCTCAATTGTAAAATGAGGTGTTTGGACTAAATGATTGCTAAAATCACCTCAGCTCTAAGAATTTATGATTGAATGACTCTGAGGTTTGATTACTTTTTACTTTTCACTCTCCGTGACACCTCAGGCTGTGAAATACAACATCCTCAGTACATATACTCCCTTCCTAATGAATAGTGAAAAGAGAGAAATTAAACAAGATTATAGACAAATTCATTTTAACAGTATCAACACATGACATGATCATTATGTAATATTTCAATGCCCATACTGAAAATAGACCTTACGTCTAAAGAAGACATGACATTTATTTTTTAATCCACCTGGCATTTCAATTAAGAGGGAGATAACTAATGTGTTTATCCCAAAACATTTCCATGCTCATCATTGTTCTGAGGGCCTAAGACTACATCACAGTATAAAACAGCTACTGCCAATTCAAGCAGACACAGCTCTGCTGTAGAAAAATGCTCTCACGAGTGACCAAAGTGAACACCACCTAAAAGAGATCTATGTTATTTATTTATGCATATAGACATTACATCCTTCCAAGCAAATTATAATAAGAGGCATTAATACTACTATGCTGAACATCCTCCCCTTGGGTCATATCCACTCTCCATTCTTTTCAGTTGTCTTGTACAACTCCCTTGTCCTCTCGCTTCTAGTTGGATTCAGTCAAAGTGGAATGCCAGAAATGGTGATGAGAAAGGAGACTGACATTGGGAGAGTTGTTTCCCCAGCTCTTAGCCCTGCAGAGTTGTGATGACCAGCTGTGTCCTCCCCCAAAGTTCTCAGTTCCTCCTATCAGGTGGCCCTTCTCACATAGCTTTCTGTGACTCTGGTCACTGGGTGATAAAGGAGCTCAGCTATTGCATGATGTCTTATGACTGCCCTGAATTCCAACCCTCCTTTGTCAATTGTCCCCTTATTATATTCTTCTTGATTTATTCTAATTTTGAGCATGCCATCTGTTTCCTATTAAGAATCATTAAAATAGAAAATTAGTAAGAGAATGTAAGACAAAAAATTAAGAGGATGAGAATATAGTTATGTCAGCAAACCAGGACTAAAAAGGGGTGCTGTAATTGAACATGGTTAAAGTTAAAAGGAAGCATTTAGCTCTTATTTGCTAATAATAGATAACATCCTAGCACATCAGGAGCTGACAGCATGTACCCGGGGGAGGGAAGCAAACCACCCAGTGGATAGCATTTTTGGTAGAACTGCTTTATAGAAGAATCTAAATCAATCCTCATATGATATTGCATCAACATTTATAAGGCCTAGGATATAAAATTAAACCATAGTCTTGTGAAACGTTCTCTAGAAAGTGAAAGTGATGCTGCATGCAAGGTGATAGAAAGTGAAAATGTTATATACAGGGATATACAATGTTCTTGGCATCTGATGTGGTATAGAAATAGAGTTTGGAAACTTCTGGAATGCATAATAGTTATGTCCCTTAGACGTTCCTTCTAAATATTGATTTTTCTTGGCCATACTTTCAAAAAGTATACTTTTGTAATTGTGAAGTATTTATGTCCATTGTGGATATTTTGGAAAATACAAATGAGCACACAGACTACAATAAAAGTCACCCCAATTCCTAACCAGTACCAAAAAAAAATTAAGTGTCCTTATGTTCCTTTTTCTAAATACATGGGGGATTTATCTTAACTAGAATCATACTACATATATTATTTTTAATCTATTTTTTAAATTTTACCAATAAATCTTAAAAAAAATTTACCAATAAATCTTGCATATTTCCTCTTTTTCCTACCACATATTTTTTAGTGTTTACATAGTGTTTCATCATGTAAAATATTGCATTTAACCACTTTGTTATTTTGGAGTGTTAAATTGTTTCTAACCTTTCATCATTTTAAGGCTGTAATGAACATACTGATAACCTAAATCTTTGCATATGTCCCTGTTTATTAATTCTTAAACTTTGTTTCTTAATCCTTGAGGCTTTTTGCTAGTGATTTTTTTGTTGTTGTTGTTCTTTAGAAAGAGTATGACAATCTACCCTCTTAAGGTGGTGGATGTATTTGTTTATTATGCTGGAGATTGGTGGCAAAATGTTCAAGTTTAGGATACTGATTAGTAGCTGAAATACAAATAGTCTGAATTGTGGACTGAAAGGAGATCTATTCAAATAACCAGACAGGATGTTTGCAAATTTGACTTTCTATTTTGATTTCTTACCCATATAAATAGTGTTCAAATATTTGCATAAAGAATGCCATGCAAAGTAATTCTTTGGGGGCCAAAGTTTTTTTTCAGAAGCTTCACGAGGTCCTGGGCTGAAGCTCACAGAGTTCTCTATACCATAAACTATAGAAGACATAGTGTTGGCTGAAAGCTTTTGAGAATAGGGTGACAAAGTGTCCATCTCTAGAAGAAGAAAAAATCTTTAATCTGACCCTTATAGATGATCTACCTTGAGAAATACTATGCCCCCATGCTCTTTTGATATTAAATGAACTTCCACCCCACACATGACTTAGTAGAGTGAACCACTGATGTTTGTTGTCTGTTGTTATTGTCTAATTGGATGCTTTATTAGTAGTTTTGGATTTATATAAGTTAAAATAAGAATGTTGACTTTTCCGTATTTTTCACTGGATTCATTTAGCAGAGGTATATCATGTATTTCTTGTTTGTAAGATGTGGTACTAGGTATAAATAAATATTACAGTGTAAGCATGTTCCTTACCCTTCAGAGATTCACACAAATGTGTGAAAGATTATGTGATGAAATATAGATGCTATCAAATCGATTAGAGGGAAAGAATAGTCATACTTCAATTGGTGGCAATTTTATGGGAGACAGGCTGATCTAAGTTGAAAAAAAATAAAAGAAAAACAATAATTTTCTTTTAAGAGGTCCTGCTGCTTTTACATGTAACAATATCATTATTTTGTAAAGGTGCATATTCTAGACCGAAAGTAGAAAGATCTATAAGATGCAAAGAATTAGCTAAGTAAATCAGAATCTAGAAAATGGACTAAAATCTATTATCTCAATGGCTTATGAGTAATGGAACTGGATATTTTGAACTTCCTATTTCATATATTTTATGTATCTAGTTAAGAATTATGACCTCCTTCTGAGTAAGTCATTAAAGGGTTTGAAATAATGACCTGGGAACAAAGTATATAAGTTTATTTGTTCGAAGATTCAATGTCATACAGAATGCTTGATATCAGAAACCAAATCTTCCTTCAATAATGCTTTAGTCCTAACTTTTCACTTTCTATGTATAAACAAATTCTTATTTCATGCTGAATTATAATAATTCTTGGACTTAAGGAGTGAAGATATAATTTAATGGTTGTGTAATATTAGTCCAAGTTTTTTGGAATTAAAGTTTGAGGTACTCTAATGCTGTAAACATTGTTTCCTAGTGGAGTTTGTAATAATAAACATGTTTGGAAGATAAGAAAAGTAAGATGAGGTATAAAAATGATCTCAAACTCTTTGAAAAATTAGCATAGCATTATTTTACAGAATAGTTTCTTTGGTTTATTTACACTTTTACTGGCTTAACTTCACCAAAATGAACAAACTGTAGGACTATGACAGGGAAACATCCAATATAAATCTGAGATAGTAAGAGGAGCTGGGGCTGGGGGATGAAGTCCTGTGTTGTTTTTCAGAAAAATAAGCTTTTTCTAAAAACCTCATCCGTGAAAGTCAAGGAAGAAACTTTATTTATTTTTTTAATTTTATTTATTTATTTAACACAGAGAAATACAACTAGAGAGGGAACACAAGCAGAGGGACTGAGAGAGGGAGAAGCAGGCTTACCGCCGAGCAGGAAGCCCGATGTGGGGCTCGATCCCGGGTCTCCAGGATCATGACCTGAGCCGAAAGCAGTCGCTTAACCAACTGAGCCACCCAGGCGCCCCAAGGAAGAAACTTTAAACTCAACTCTTATCACTTGAACTTACTTTCAGATTTCCCTATCACTGGAATGTCATAAGGATCACTCAAAAAGTAAAAAAAACAAAAAGAAAAAAAAAACAGTAAAACACAGGATGTTTGAAATCTGTGTCTCAACAAATGTCCCAAAGAGCTAGCCAAATTTCCTTAGCCTTAAATTTAGTTTGAGGCTTTCAAAGTCAATAATTCTTGACACACAATTCCTGCTCCTATTAATTGTCAAAAAGTGAATGGAACTGTCCTTAGGGAAGTGCTTAGTTCAGACTTTACCATCTTGCAAATAAAGCTGCTGGCCTGGTTCCCATCCACAACTTTGTTATTCTTGGACCAGAGACCTGAAGAAGCTTCCATTCACCTAATGATGATCAATTAAGCCCCGTGTCAGACATGATACAAGGTACTACAATACAAAGATGATGCAGATAATGCAGATCAATATGGAAAGTGCTATGCTAAGGATACATAAATAGTGCCTTAGAAGGTACACCTATGTCTGGAGGAGAGGGAGAGGGAGGAAGGCTGAGAAAGAAATGCTAAAATTGAGTCTTAAAGAATGGATAGGAGGGATTTAGCTTGCTACAGACTGGGCAGACCATGCTGGGCATGTAGTAAGTGCCTAAATATATCAGTAACAATCCAGTGGCAGAATTAAGGAACTCAAGGCAGGACAAAATAGAGAGCATAAACCTTGATGTGCAAAGTATGGAGCTAAGATATTTTCCTGGAGGGTTCACAGGGTGATTCAAGTAGGAGATGGCATTTGTTCTGGTAATAAGGGTAGAGTAAAACTGACAGGTGGAAGAAGGAAAGGACATCATTCAAGTTAAGAAACTTTGTAAAAGGCAGATTAGGAATGAAAGTACATGGTCATCTTCTTCTACTTATGCTCTCACCCTAGGGATCTCATCTCGTCTTGTGGCATCAAATACCATTTAAGTGGATATTTCCTTAATTTAGATCTCCAGCCCTGATTCAACCCTTGAGTCACCCATCTGAACCCTGCATATATTTATTTGGAATCTTCACTTCAAGGTCTTACAGTCATGTCAACTGTTTAATGTTCGATACCGAGATCCTGATTGTCTTTCTTTCCCAAACCTGTTATTCTTCCAATCTTCAATCTCAGTTAGTAGTGTCATCATTCAACTGTTTACTCTAGCAAAAATCTAGGAATCATCCTTGATTCCGTTTTTCTTCAAACTTCATATCCAATTCCTCAGTGAGCAGGCTGGCTGTACTCAAAAGCCATCCCAAATCTGCACTCTTCCTTCATTTCCTGGTCCAAGTGATCATTTTTACCTTATTCTTCTATCTGGTCTCCTTGTTTCTTCTTTGCTCCTCTACTATCCATTCTTCACCCAATATCCAGAATTACCTTTTAAAAATGTAAGTCAGATTATATCACTCCTTGCTTTAAATTCTTCAATAGCTTTTCCTTGTTCTAGACCTTAAATACTCACCTAATCACTTAGCCCCCAGGTATCATCTCAATCTCACCTCCATTCTCAGTTCTCACCACATGCTCAGGCACACTGTCTTTTTCTCAGTCTTAAAAATGCACAAGGTCTTTCCTACTCAGTGCTGTTGCATCTAGAGCTCCCACTTCTGTGGTGATCACTGCATTCTCACAATGATTGTCTCACAATTATCTTTCAAGTTTTGATTCAAATGTCATTACAAAAATATGCCTTCTAACAAAAATTCTACCTAAGGGGTGCCTGGGTGGCTCAGTCATTAAGCATCTGCCTTTGGCTCAGGTCATGATCCCAGAGTGCACAACATCAGGCTTCCTGCTCTGTGGGAAACTGCTTCTCCTGCTCTCACTCCCCCTGCTTGTGTTCTCTCTCTAGCTGTGTTTTTCTCTGTCAAATGAATAAATAAAATTTTAAGAAAAAATTCTACCCCAAATTTTCAAAATCATTACTATAATTATTTCCTTCTTAGAACTTCACATGTAATATTCTGTTCATTCATTTATGTGTTTATTCTCTTTCTCTTTCTAGAAGTCCCAACTCTATGAGGCAGAGGCCTTATTTCTCCTTAAGCATAATATCTCAAGTGTACAGCACAGTATCTGGCTTAAAGCAGGTGTTCAATAAATATTTGTTGAACAAATGAGTGCCAAAGTCAGTAATATCTTAAGACTATAGATAAGGGTTGACAAAATTAAATACACAGAGACATTATATAAAATAAGGATTGAAAAGGGTCATTTAGTTTGCTCATTTGGAGGTCACTGGTAAGAGTAATGAATTTGGTGGGAAGGCAAAGGTAGGACTATCATGGGTGAGAAATGAAATATATGTGAAATTCAAGAACAGTAAATATTCTAAGATGCTTGACTGAAAAGGGATCCCACAGTCTTGGGGATCTAAAGAAAGTTATTTTAAATTGTGTAAGTGGGTGAGATTTGTACATAATTTCGTGTGAGGAGAAAGAAGCAGCACAGACCAAGAGATTGAAGGTACCAGAGGAAGAGAGGTAGAAGATGGAATAAGGTTATGGAGAAGATGGAATTGGGGAGTAGGATCTGGAGCCCGTCTTGTGCAAAGGAAAGACATTTCTTCTGAGGGACAAGGCATCAAGAAAGGTATTATTTAGAGCCTCCGTTTTTCCTGATAAAAGTGAAGAAGGAAAGGTAGTTATAGAGCCTAATATAGTAAACAGGTTTTGAAATATAGGCATGAGAAATTAAGAGGCATTAACTAGGAATTCATAAAAGGAATGCTGGTTATCAGTAAAGATGCAGTTGAAACCATACATTCAATGCAAGTTTCTATAATTGTGCTATTCATTCATCAATCAAATGTTTTTTAGGTATATACTATGGTCTAGACCCTTTAGTTAATGTTGGAAGTGCCAAATAAATCACATTTTCTGAAGTCTAGTGGGGGGAGAGAAACAAGCATATTAATTAGTGTCTTCCACAACAGATCTTTTGCTGGCAGTCACTCACTGTCATTCACCATTGAGGTACTCTGCTTTTTCCAGCAAGATCCAGTCTCTCGAGTCACACACAACATGACAAGCCAGAGTGGTTGAAGGGCCCCCGTCAAACAAACATTAACTTCAATGGCCCCACCTGGGGAATTAGAGGAACCCTGAATAATGATTTCATCCTCCTGAAAATCCATATGAGTACTTTCAGTTTTCTCAGTCTGCCTCCATTTCCAGAGAAGGAGAGTAAAACACATCTAGGAAGAACAATGCTCTCACCTTTATGAGCTTGAAAAATGTGTCCTTTATTTTACCACGTAAGTCAGAACTACTATATATCACAACCCTGCTATTTTTTTTCCTCTCCTCCTTCCTCCCACCTATCTCCTGCCACTTCCCCAAAAGCATAAAGCTTTCAACATCCTGCTGTCCATTAGCATAAATAAACTCATGCTTTTAAAGTAAAAATAGGTTTAATGCTATATTTGTTAAAGACTGCATTATCATGAGAGGATAAAAAATATTCTTGTTTAACAGGCAGATCAAATACTTTAGAGACAGTAATGTGCTTCTATTGTGGTTCTCTGAAAGTCGATTATTTTAGCCATAGATTTAAACTTCAGATCTCAGCATAACTTACATTTCTACTTCAGAAGTTGTTAAAACGTGCAGTTTCCCAGGACATGTACATTCATGTTTTCATTTTTTTTCTCTGTTGTCAATATAATGTAGGCAGATCTAAGAAATGAAAAAAGATAAAGTGCCATTTAAATTTAATATTGGCTATATGAACCAGTGGATATGTTGTTATAACTTTTCTCTTCATTTTGACTTATCTGTTGTTAATTTAAATTTTATGTATCATTTATACTATAGATAAGAAAATACTGGGCTAAAAAAGAACAGAAGTGGCAAGAAATGGAAATAAGAGATCTTCAGCGTCTGGAAAAACTGAAGAAATTAATGGCTGAACAGTCAGTAAAAGACAGAGAAAGGTAAAAGAAAAATCCTAAATTACATAGTAATGGAGGTGGTTAGGGTAAACAGTATCAGAGGGAGTATTTTTCTATATTTAATGTATTCTTACAATATTTATATTCACAAATAGATAAAATGATACTTATAATATATTTCAGTCTCTCATATTCATACAAGAATCTCTAGTTTTCCATTTAGTTACTTAGATAGCTTCCGAGTTAAAACCCTCACAGATGATTTCATAGTATTTGATTGCTCACTGTGTGCATGAAATGATACTGGCTGCTGCTGTGACTTAATATGTTGACCTACAAGGAGGAAGCCATTATTCAGACAAGAACGGAGACCCATTTACTGTGGCTATGGCTGGGGAAGACAATGCACAATTATACTGTGTATGCAATTCATTCTAGTATACTTAGAATGCACCCTATGTAGGAAAGCACAGATGATTTCTTGGAATAGTGTAATTTTAGAGCTGAAAAGGACATTTGAGATCAACTAACCCAGTGTCCTCATTTTATGAATGAGTACCCTGAGAAATTAAAATCACTTTTCCAAGTTTACTGTATCAATCAGTGTCAGCGAGGAGACAGAGACAGCACAGTAATTTGACTAGGGCAAGTTTAAGATAAAGACTTACTAATTCTAATAAAAAACCTCTGTTATATAAAGAGATAAAGAGAACTTTTAAAGAAAACCTCCTGGAAATGGAGGCAGACTGAGAAAACTGAAAGTACTCATATAGCTGAAGGAAGTTTCCCGTAGAAGATATGAATATGGAAGCCCCCCTGCTCCATGGTTAGAACTCAGACCTCACTGTAGAAGGCATGGTTGTAACCCAATGCATGGTGGAAAAGTTTTCATATGGGCTCAACCAGAACTTGTTCACAGTCACTGGGCAAGTAGGAAATGCCCTGCCTGAGTATAGGACGCCAAAGCTAGAAGTCAACGATTGGGATGCTTGCAAAACTCAATGAGATTCTGACCATAGGAATGCCTCTGAAATTTCATGGGAAACTGACCATTGGGTTCCATTAAAACTCCACGGGCACAGGGGCCACTGGGAGTTCCCCATACATGCAACAGGCAGCCATATGGTAGGAGCAAGAAGGAATGAACACTGGAACCAGAAAAGAAGGCCTCTTCCTCTTTCAGCATCTTTCCAGAACCCCTTTTTGACATAGCTTAACACTGGACCAGACAATAAATTGGTAACTGGCATACTTACCTAGTTTAGCTAGCTTTTGAGTAGATTTTCACAAGAGATAAATTATGAATAGCTCTTTTGTTTCATAACAGAAATCACAATAAATTTACTGTTAGTCAGTGTAAAAAAACCTTGCCTGGAACTTTCTGCTCCATTTTTCTGAAAATTAAGTCTATTTAAAAATTACCCTTAGGGGTGCCTGGGTGGCTCAGTCTGCTAAGCCTCCAACTCTTGCTTTTGGCTCATGTCCTGATCTCATGGTTTGTGAGATTAAGCCCCAAGTTGGGACCTGCACTCAGCAGGAATCTTCTTGGATATTCTCTCTCCCTCTGACCCTTCCCCATTCTCTCTTTTTCTGTCTTTCTCTAAATAAATCAATCTTTAAAAATAGATACAAAATAAAAATGACCTCTTAGCCTTATACATAACTTTGGAAGACATGACCATTTTATACAAGGTTCACTTGTATCTAGGAAGCTTCCTTTGTGAGGCATGTGGCAGGTGTCTCAAACTCCAGTCACCAGGCTTGCAGAGTAAATCTGGAGTTCCACATAGATGCCAGGCAATTCCCAAGGATTTTGTGAATGAAATTTATTTAATTTTCTACATATCTCAGGATTTTAGAGTTCAGTTTAATTTGTTATGAAGACAACTGAGAATACAGCAAAACCAAGGCTCTAAGCTAAGAGGTAAAACAGCCTACCAGCCCAAACCACAAACCGTGATAAAGTAAATACCAGCAGGTAGGTCAGGCCATGAGTCAGAGACAAAGATCCCACTGAAGAGCAAGACAACGGTGGAGGCCAAAGGCTGGTTGGATAGTCTGAAACTATGCTGGGGAAACAAGAGAAAGCCACAGGAATTAAAAGAGGTGGAAAAAATAGAACAGATATGAGGTCCCAGCATCTAGCAGACATGCTTCTAATAGAATCTCCCCTCATAGCCAGGGAGTTTCTTTGATTAGAGCCATTTCAGTCTTTTGCTTCCTGTTTCAATAATTACCAAGATTAGCTGACTCAGAACTCCAGATGAAAAGAAGAAAAGGAAAATCAGATTAATCTGCATTATATAACAGGGGGAAAATGGGCATATCACACATACCAAAAAGAGTACTAAGGACTAGGAACCAAGAGACCAAGGTTTTAGTCTTAAATCTTCTTGGAATAGTGTATGACTTGGCCAAAACCATTCATTTAACCTCTATGAGGCTCTGCTTTGTTCTCTGTAAAGTTGGACTGGATAGCTTCTGAGGGCAAAGTGAGATATCAACTTTTAGGGGGTCTATAATTTGTATGTTCAACTCATGTGAAATGTAAATTTGGATTGTTAGGAGTACAGTACTTGTTTGCCAATGGGAAATCAATGAGGAAGGTCATTAAAATATCTGGATAATATAATATAACAAGAAATAGTTCCCAGAAAATTTTGGATAATGTTGTAGATGAACACATTGTCCTCATTCTGTGACTTAGGGAGGTGGAGTTCAATATGTAAAAACCGATGGTAGCTTCTGCTTCTGGCAAGAACCAGAAGTTGTGTTCTTTAATAATCACCCGACACTAAGATATTTGGCTCATTGCTTTTTCTGTACCACTGAAATACAGTTAAACAAATCTCATGTTTAATTTTTTAACTGGAGGCACTTTTTCTTTCATATCAGAATAAAAGCTTGAAACAGTTTCCAGATCTGTTAAAAACACATACACATGGCCTTGAGGGTTTAAAATTTTCTGTTGTTTATTTTCTTCTTCTGTTTTTTAATTCTAAGTTTCTTAAAAGCAATATTCTTAAATTAGCAGATAGATTAGGTCAAACCAGAAGAAAATTCCTTTTCTGCAGGTCGGAAATGGTTAAGTATTGGCAGTTTCATGTGGCTCAACATAAAAAATACAGCAATTCATTTTATTTATTAATTATGTTTTCCTTCTCATTTATAACCTATATTTTGACCTCATCTTTAAAATTTTTTATTTAAATTTAATTAACATATAAGTATATTATTGGTTTCAGAGATAGAATTTAGTGACCCATCCATTGCATATAACAACCAGTGTTCATTCCATCAAGTCCTCCTTAATGCCCATCACACAATTACCCCATCTTCCCACCCAGTTCCCCTCCAGAAACCCTCAGTTTGTTTCCCATCGTTAAGAGTTATTTTATTGAAATTATTTTTGCCAGAGTTTCCACTAACGTCCTCATTTCCCTATTCTCTTTCTGAACATGCCAGAGAAGTTAAAGGAAGGTTCTTTAATCAGGTTGTTGACATTAGAATCCTGCCTCTACCCTTTATAGCTATGTGACTTTTGGGTAAGTTATTCAACTTCCCTGTGCTTAAATTTCTTTGGCAGTACAATAAAGACAGACCTAGTGTCTACTTCACAGAAGTGTTGCAAGGATTAAAGAGGTATTAAATGTAGCACATTAAATATAAGTGATTACTATCAACTGAATTTTTAAAACATAAGATACCTTCTGACAATAATTTCTCAAAATATGTAAGTATTTTGGGGCACCTGGGTGGTTCAATTGGTTGAGTGTCTGCCTCTGGCTCAGGTCATGATCTTGGGGTCCTGGGATCAAGCCCCGCATGAGGTTCCTTACTCAGTGGGAAGTTTGCTTCTCCCTCTCATTCTCCCTCTGTGCTTTCTCTCTCTCTTCTTAAATAAGTAAAACATTTTAAAATATTTAAGCATTTTAATATTTTCTTTTTTATATTATGTTATGTTAGTCACCATACAGTACATCATTAGTTATTGATGTACTGTTCTATGATTCATTGTTTGCATATAACACCCAGTGCTCCATGTTGTACATGCCCTCCTTAATACCCACTTTAGTATTTTAGATAAAACATGTAATAACGAGGACATTTTTACTAAAAGTAAAACATGAGGTTAAAGCAAAAGTGTCCCTTGATCTTTACTCTAATACAATGTCTTCTCTAGAAGTCCTTTCTGTTATTAGTTGTCTATTGATACATATGCATACATACTATCTCTATTGACCTGTACAAAAAAATGAGTTTAAGAACAAAAACAAAAACCCAGTATATTTTATAATACTATTGTATTAGCACTGCTGCCATAACAAAGTACCATATACGGGTGGCATAAACAACAGAAATTCTGGAGACTAGAAATCCAAGATCAAGATACTAGCATGGTGAGTTTCTGGGGAGAACTCTTTCTGGCTAATAGATAGACAAGTGTTTTCTTGCCTTGTGCCCATAGGTGGGGAGAGAGACAGTAGCTCTGTCTCTTCTTAAGGACACTAATCCCATCCCTAGGACCTACCCTCATGACATCATCTAAACTTAACTATTTCCCAAGGGCCTCAACTCCAAACACTATCACATCAGGGGTTAAGTCTTCAACATATGAATTTTAGAGGGAAAGTTTCAGTTTATAACAACCGCTTGTGTTTTAAAAAGCATTTATGGGGCGCCTGGGTGGCTCAGTGAGTTAAAGCCTCTGCCTTAGGCTCAGGTCATGATCTCAGGGTCCTGGGATCAAGGCCCGCATTGGGCTCTCTGCTCGTCAGGGAGCTTGCTTCCTCCTCTCTCTCTGCCTGCCTCTCTGCCTACTTGTGATCTCTCTCTGTCAAATAAATAAATAAAATCTTTTTTAAAAAAGTGTTTATATATTATAAATTACCTGTTTACTATTAACTACTATTTATTGGGTACTGTTAACAGATAAGGTTTTGTGCCAGTTAGAAAAGGTGCTCTGTTCTGGTGGCAAAGTGCATAGGTTCCCTATCTGAATGGACTAATTAGGAAAAGAGGGGGGAGGGGCGCCTGGGTGGCTCAGTTGGTTAAGCAACTGCCTTCTGCTCAGGTCATGATCCTGGAGACCCGGGATCGAGTCCCACATCGGGCTCCCTGCTCCGCAGGAAGCCTGCTTCTCCCTCTCTCACTCCCCCTGCTTGTGTTCCCTCTCTCACTGTGTTTCTCTCTGTCAAATAAATAAATAAAATCTTTAAAAAAAATAAAAAAATAAAACAAAGATTAAAAAAAAAAAAAGGAAAAGACGGGGGAACCATGGCAGTCAGTTTGACAAGCAGTGACAAAGCTGGATGGCATTGCCTATTTACACTCCTGCGCCAGCATCACCTTTGCAAAGCACAAACTTCAAAACGATACATAGCACCCCTGCAAATAGATGTACTTACTTAAAAAAAAAATAGTATGTTTTATCCACATTCCTTCTAAAATTTAGCTACCTGGAATTTATTTCCAAGAATGATGTGACCTAAGTGTCTGACTTTCATTTTTTGCTCTAAATTGATAGCAAACTCTGTCAACACCAATTGTTTAATGATTAATCCTAACCCACTGAGTTGAAATGCCTTTATTATATATTATACATCTAATTATACTTTTATATCATATGGACTCTTGAGTAGATTAAATAAAAACTGATCTATATTTATATTTCTACATTGATACTGTGCTGTTTTAATGTTTTGCTATCTGATAGAGTAAGTGTTCACTCATTATTCTTTTAAAAAATATCCTATTCTTTTTTTTTTTTTTAATTTTTTTTATTTATTTTTTTATTTTTTTTTTTATTGTTACTAAAATTTTTTTTTCCAGTGTTTCAAGATTCATTCCCCATTCCCCACACCCAGTGCTCCCCGCTTTAGGTGTCCCCAGTACCCACCACCAGGCTCTCCCATCCCTCCACCCCCCTCCCTCCAAGTCCCTCAGTTTGTTTCTGTGTTCAAAGTCTCTGTTGTTTCGTTTCCCTCCCT